>VUQS01075708.1:0-19824 GCA_015108495.1 Heterochromis multidens
ATTGACTGAAGTAATACAAATAGTGGCTCATATAAGCAAATTCTAAGGACTTTTATTGTGAAATCCAACAACAGACTGACTTGATATTGATTGGGTAACACTGTGAAGGTATGTACTGTGGATCTAAAGTGAAATTAATCAGTGGAAACAAGAAGTTTGCTTGTAATGGCAATACACACCTTTTGAAATCTTTATCTTTAAATCTGGTTATTTTGAAATTTTTCATTTTTTATTATTAAAACAATTTCGTTACAACAGGGCTGTTGCACTGTCAGTGCTCGGGCCCTAAGAATCTGGAATATATTTCACACAATTTATGAATGAAACACAAAATATTTAATGTGACAAAACCTGTGGGTAAAACACTGTAATGTAGATTAAACACATACTTTTACTGTATTGGTATAATAAACATTATACCATGGACACAGATTAAAATAGTGGGACGTCAGTGTGTCTAACTGCTCAAGTTTACCTTCACAGATGACACTGGCGTCTTCATTGTGGCCGCAGTTGTGAGTTCCAAATCCTGAGTGACGGCACTCAGAGAGCTCTGACTCACTGCCTGTGCATGTGACTTCATCCATCCAGATGGGTCCTGTGCCCTGTCCATAATGTGCATTTGTTGGTGTGGAGCGGGCGCTGCCACAGCCCAGCTGTCTACACACCACCTGAGCATCTGCCAGATCCCAAGAATCATCACACACTGTCCCCCACTGTCCACTGTGGAGGATCTCCACCCTGCCAGAGCAGGAGCGCTTTTCTGCATTAACCAGGCGGACCTCCCGCTCAGCTGCTGTGTTAAAAAGAAACAAAAAGAAAATTTAAAAGAAATACAAATCATAAATAACAGTACTGCTCTGATGCTGAAACCATTTTTGTTACAAACAGTTGAACTTAAGAACTAGATGGGGATAACAGTAATTTGCTACAGTGTATTCATATTTAAAGTGTAGCAATACCTGCACAATACTCAAGATGGCATGTGACTGGCTTCACAAGTTTGTAGACATAGTTTCCATAACAGAGTTTGACATGAATGGTATGTGACTTAAAATGCAGCAGTTGCCTTTGCAAGCACACAATGCTGACTGTGTGGGATGAGTCACTATAAACTGTACCTCACCCTTGCAAACTACCCAGTTTAAGCTGCACTAACTGTCAATATAAACTTTGAATAACATGGAACTATCCATTAAAATTAACCATGCCACCAGGGTCCAGCCGTTTGACTACCATCAACTCATTAAGGCTTTCCTGAATGAATTTTAAATGGTGCTTGTCAACCTGTTTCGAGTGGTACATCCAAGTGTAAACTGTGTGTTTTCCTATTGCCCCTAGGTGGTGGCATGAATATTTTTAAATATTGCCATACAGATACGTTCAGGCCTGGGTCCTTATCAAAAATAAAAAAAGGTTGAGACAGATTGAACAATGTTTGTATGAATTCCATCAGGGTGGCACTAAAACAAACAAACAAATAAATAATAATAGTACTGCTCTGATGCTGAAACCAATTTTGTTATAGTTTATACTATATCCTGCAGTAATGAAGCTATCTTAAGTATCGGATTGGGTGTTGCACAAATCAGTTATTTTTCTCTTTCTTTGCACAATAGGTAGCATTTGAGAACAGCCACTAACTATATGACATGTTGCTGTATATCGTGTGGATGTTTTTCACTTAACGTCTTGGTGCCTCTAGGTGGCAGTATGACTCTTACCAAATATTGGAACGTAGACGTCTCCAGACGTTTGGACACTTTGGACAGCGTATATTTGAGTTATAACAATTTCATGTGCTCTGGCAAAAAAATTTAATTTCACCATGGTTCCATGGACACACCTTTTAATAAAAACTTAAATGCTTTGCAGTTCAGCATCGCCATGGTCTGAAGATTGAAATGACCACATATAATCTCGATCTCATTAATTTTCTTGGAAGAGTTTGTTATAGCACAGGGTCTCAAAGTGATAGACATACTGACAAAATTGCATGTTAAATTAAAAATGGCTGACATCTTGTTGGGTTTAGAGTTCCATGAGGCTTTTTCGTATGTTGTAGAACAATACATGAGACTACAGGATTTCATACATGTAGGTGAAACATAGCCCTGTAGGTTATTTGAAAGAAAAGTAGCAGCTAGTGAGAAGTTAATACTTGTTCACATCTTCAGAAACAAGAATGTGAATTTTAGCAGAAACTCACCTTCTGTGACAGTGAATAATCTGGACTCAAACGTGTGTCCAAAGAACACCAGTACCATCCTGATTCAGCCTTTTACAGCTGTGTCATAAACAGAATATCAGGTGATGGAAAACATTATTTACATAATTATTGCTGTATCTGCCACTCTGAGCTGTGTAATCAGTTGTTTTAATAAGAATGTTTCTTTTTTCACATTCCCTTACAGACCAACTGCTTGCTTCCTTTACAAATTTGCATTCACCCAGGGACACCCCAATGACAGGAGGGGTTCTTGTAAGCCTGGAATCAAAAGTTTGTTATTGTTTGCAATTTTGTTTGCAAAAAGTAATTAGTGTCATAATTAAATCCCCTGATTAAATAATTTGGGTGACTGGAACTTTGATTAAAATAATAACAATAACAATAATAATGATAATAATAATAATAATATTAATAATAGTGGAGGCTCTCTGATGCTCCTTTCATCTCTTACAAAATGGTGCAAAATGGCTTAGTCCACCAAGCACTCAAACTCGCCTTCATAGCACAGCTAATTTATTGTATCAAGGTGACTGATAATGATTCATGTCTTTCTCCAAGAAACAAAATTGGAGTATCAGCAAAGAAAATAAGGAAAGGAGAGCAAAGGAAAGCAAACTGAATGGGATGTCAGCTGTTAACAAATTTGTTTCAAAAGAAAGGTGAGAAGAGCCCAACCAACAGGTTAAGAATGGTTTGGCTAACAGCAGCTGTTAAAGACAGTGAGCCAGTGTCATATGTGACACAAATCTATCAGAATGAACCAGCACAATCTGTATGCTTCATTCTTGTAGAGGGCTCTGTCAGTGTATCAGATAGGGACCAAGAAGAGGACAGAAGTGCTAGAAGTGATAGAGGATGATGGAAGTGAAGAGAGCAAAGAAAATGAAGGTTGCCCTGAGGGTGAGTAAAAGCATGAGGAGAGGACAGATTTCTTAAATTTGAATTATTTACATTTTTGGCCTTCTTGCTTTTAAACCATTACACTGTGGTTTAGGAAAGCTGGTTTTCTTTTATCTGATTCTGCAAATAAAACATGCCTCTGGTGAGGTCTTGTTCAGTTAACTTTATCATGCAGTATAGCAAGCACAAGTCTAAGTGTTAGAAAACTAAGATTGCATTTTAAGCCTTTTTATACCTTTGTAATCATAAATACATTCATAAAAAAGAAAAGAATGCTGTTGTCAATTTGGTAATCTGAGAAAAACTCATTTAGCTATGAAGCAATTTTAGACTACAGTATGTTTAGAAAAGAGAGTTGAATTGTGGGTAGATTTGAAACTGTGCTGACTTATGGGCATCTCATACATTTTTGTTAAATGTGGTATATGAACAGTTCAATCCTGGATACCCTAATGACCACTACAGTTTGTTGTGTACAGTTGTCAGCTCAATTATTTCTTCCCAAAAAAACAAAAAACCAAAAGATGGATGACAGATATGGATCAAGAAAGGATGGGACCTCAGAGACTGCTTATATATAGTGCCCAGAGTCCTGTGCTACAGCCCTGCATCTACCTGTGGTGTTTCGTCCTTCCACTCCTGTGTGGTCGGGAGTTTCTGTATTGGCAAGACCAGTGCTTCCATCCTGCAGGTCTATTAAAAAGATAAACAATCACTAGTTACCATCCTCCTGTAAAATACTGCAGTAAAATATTTTAGTAAATTAAATTGAAGACAGATTATTTACTTTAACTGATCACAAGTTTTCAAATTAGTGAAGTTAAATTTATTATATTTTAACTTAATTATTTGAATTTGAAAACAGCAAAACTTCCTGATTCTTTCCGACACAAACCATCTGCTGAGGAAGACTAAGTTAAAGTTTGTGAAAGAGAAACTGGACTGTCCAGTTCTCCCAGAGTAACTGCCTGTCTCCTGGAATCTCCTCCGTGTATTGATGTGCCATCCTGGAGGAGTTGGACTATCTGTGTAACCTCTGTATGGGTCCAGGTATCGCCTCATACTACCAGTAGTGACACTGACCCTAGCCAAATGCAAAACTAGTCAAAAAACAGTTAGAAAAGATGAGGAGGGAAAACATGTCAGTCACCTCCACCTGTAAAACCATTCCTGTTTTGGGGGTTGTCTCATTGTTGGCCCTCTAGTGCACCTGTTGTTAATTTCATTAACACCAAAGCAGCTGAAACTGATTAACAACCCCCTCTGATACTTACCTGATCAGATCAATATCCCACAAGTTTAACTTACTTGATGCTATACTCTGATTAAAAGTGTACATTATTCTGTGTTCATTTTTTTAAACAGGAGGAAAAATATTTCACTGGAGATTAAACAAAGATACAACAGCAATCAGAAAGATCATTTAAGGGGATGAACCACAGATGAAAAGAACAAAAAATAACTAGCAAACTGCAGTTGTGCTAAAAGAAAATGATATAAACTAATTCCTCACAGGTTTATATTTTGAGATGTTAGCTTGTGCTTTCAGTGAGCTGCATGCTCGAGTGACCGATTTCCAACTCTGAACACCACATTTAACCACAGAAAAAAACATGTAAGTGATGAAAATGAAGAAAGACTGAAACAGTTTGTGGTTAAAACTGTTCAAAAAGGAACAAAACTTATTGATTAATGCCTAATAAAAAGAAAACAAAGACAAGTAACGCTGAGAACTGAGAATATTGAAGAAGGGAATTTACTCACTTAGGAGGCTGAAGCAGATCAAAATGTAACAGACTTTCATATCGAGCCTCTGATGGTTTAATGCTGCTTCTCTTCTTTTTCACTTGCAAACCAGGAACTTCTCACTTCTCTTACTGTTGTGGCCCTTCCTTCAAAAACATGCACACACATCATAAATCTTAAGAGTTTATAGACACAGACCAGAAATAGAGGAAATGGTAATGTAGAAATTGAGAAATTTTAACAATCATGACCAGACTTCCAGAATTTGGAAATACAACATTGGCCATAACAGGAATTTCTATCTGAACTGTTTCTGCAGTTTTTACTGACAGCTTATTTATTGTCCTTTGTTTCACACATTTTTTGCACCAGTGTTTGAATTGTTGAAGTTTACAATAAGCTATGTTTTACATGTTACTGTAAATGCAAAGACAAAGAATTTCTTCTTTCAGTCAGCTTCACACTGATAATATGAATCTCCCGTTTCACAGCATATTCAAAGTGTTCTACTGAATTCAGTTCTATGACTGTGGAGGTTGCTGAAGTCCATTAAACTCATTGCATTGTTCATGACACCAGTTTGACTTTTGCTTTGTGACAGTGTTTTCTTTCCTGGAAGTTGCATTAGAAGATGGTAAACTGAAGTCATAAAGGGATGCACATGGTCAGGAAGAACACTCAGGCTGTAGCACTGACACCATGACTGATGAGTTATCAAATACTTAAAGTGTGCCAAGAAAACAAGCTCCAGTGTACTAGTGCATCGTGGGAAAATGACTCATTTAAACATAAGTCCATAAGTCTGCTTTCAAACCTCTAGCCGGTATAAAGCTAGTTAAAAAGTATTATTAAAAGAACATCATCAGCTCAAATTCAAATTGATGACTCCTACCAAAGTCCTTCTAGAACAGAGGTGGTCAATTAATTTTCCCAAGGGGCCACATGAGAAACTGGGACTGTTGTGGAGAGCTGCACCAATAAGCTGAATTCAGTACTGCTTAATATTTCTCTCTTTATAAACTGCTACTGGCAAGAGTAGATTTAACAATTAAGCAATGAAAATGTGAAATAGGCAGAGTAAAAAGACCAACATTTTATCACTATTTAATCAACATTCACAAAAACAACTGTGAACAAAATGTGCTTGTTTTAGCAAAAAAAGACTGAACTTTATATGAAGTGCTATTTCTATTTTGCTTGTAATGTAATTATTTCATCTGCGGTTTTTCAGTTTTGTTTTTCTTGTTTAGTGAGAGAACTCTAGTCTGTTTTGGGCTTGAACAAGTGCAATAAATTCATTGTCTGAGGTGGAAACGCGACAGGAGGATCTGTATCTGGATTTGTTAAACTTCATTACTGAGAATGTTGTTCACGTATGAAGGTAGATCCAAAGAGAACCAACATTTTCTTACATTCTCCTCTTTGACGGAAGGATAAAAATCCAGCAGTGATATCAGTGCAACAAACTGTGTGATTCAGTGTTCCTGCCCTGATGAAGTTTTAGTTATATGGTTCATTTTTAGCACTTACTTACACAACACCTCCTGGTGTATCATATAATACAAAATTACCACTTTCAGTTCTGGGTTTATTTCAGTCACTTTATCTTGCATCCACTTCAAAAGTTCAACATTTTTCCCTGTCAGATTTGGAAAGCCATTGGTTGTAACACCAGTTTGTGCCACTTCAGCCCCAGACTATCAAAGCATGCAGTTACCTGTGTCATGGACATTACAATTCTTGTCCAGAGCCAAGGAGAAATGCCAAAATTGACAACTTTGCTTTTCAACTGCAATGTCCTCAATCCGTCTTGTTACTGTTTGGCTGGAGAGGGCCTCATTCTCAAATGCTTCTTTTTTTCCTTCGGGCATATTAGCGCAGCAGAGTCTACCAAACACTCTTTGATAAACTCCCCATCAGAGAATGACTTGTACTGACCGGCTTTGTGTTTTTATAGAAAATCACAAATCTGGTCTAACTCCACCATCCCTGGATGTTTAAAGCTTGGTTAAAAAAAATCTTGTTGCTTTGGCAGCTGTGCTATCAAACATACAGATGTCTGTTCCCACTCTGTACCAGTCAGGTTCTTATATTTCTCTGCATGTTTAGCCCTTATAAAAAGATAAACATGCAGCTTGCCTGAGGGGTCATTTCATTAGTGAGCAGAGAAGGAGAAAGACCTGGAGCAAAGAGAAGGATAAAAAATGGAAAGGTATTTCAGTGCAGAACAGGCTTTATCTGCCAGTGAGCTGCAGGACTCATCTGAAAACACAAGCTTGTAAGGGGGAGTGTGACACAGAAAGCTCATTGGAGTCCTCCACTTCTGTGAGTGCCTCTGACCCTTCCTCTGAAAGTGGACAGGACACTGAGGATCCTGCCCATCCTAACAGTGAGTGGACAACAAAGAACGGGCAAGTACGATCTCCATCTCATGCAGAGACACTGCGCTACATTCAGGCACTCACCAGCATGATGCCAGGGCCCACAAGATATGCCATATCAATAATCCATGATGTGGCATCCTCTTTGGACCTTTTCTTCACTCCATGTGATCCAGCTGATTTTGCAAAATGGCAAACCTACATGGGAGGCATTCAGTGTCAGGATGGAGTGATGTGGATGCCCAAGAGATTCAAGCGTACATGGGACTTCACAAAAGATTTCAAATGATAAGCCTCTGATTTAATGACCAACTCACCTGTCCTTCTCCAGACAAAGAGGACAAGCTTTCTGCTTTTTGGAATATGTGGGACAAGTAGACACAGCACCTCCCACTCTTGTTCTTGTATTTTTCTTATCATATCATTAGCTATAAAAACACTTTTGGGGGTGAGGGGCTAGAGGCTCTCCATGCTCAAACGTGGGGTACTCCCCGATCTGGTTGCCAGTCAGTCACAGAGAGAGCAAGAGCCATGCCAATTTAGTATCACAAATTAACCAAAAAATCACAAGTTTGGACTGTGGGAGGAAGCCGCAGCACCCAGAGAAAACCCACAGTGGTGTAGTAAGCAGAAAACTGCTACATGTTTAGTTTTATTGAAACAAGCTCTGCTGGTGCTGTTGTAGATTAACAAAAGAGCCTGTAGCTACAGGCTTTCTGCATGTGCAGCTCAGAAATAATTGAGCTCTGGCCAGTGCAGGACACTAACTTTGTTTTTACTCTTTATAATGAAACAATTCTATAGAATCAGCTGTCCAAATTTCTAGAAACAGGTAGAAGAAAAACCTAACTTCAGCTCCTATTATCATTTTGTCAAAACCTTTCATGACCAGTGAGTCTTGTTAATGTGACCTGTGACCTGTGGGGGACTGAAACAATAATTCAGGCTTGGAATTAGACTCTGGTTACTTAGGCTTATTTTGTGCGTTATTACGGCTTTCACCATATAAGATTTTGTCTTCATGACTAAAAGAATTCACTTTTATTTATAGGTTTTATTGATTTGGTCCTGGTCCCTGCTGACTGGATCAAGGGTCTGGTAGGTCGAGTCTTCACATGTGGGTACTGAGCAACAGTTCTCATAGAGAGTAGTCTGGAAAAAAAAAGGAAATAAACTCATTTGATAGTAAAATGTCAGTGTAACAAAGGACCCAGCACACAGCCTTTGAAGGACACAAATGGTTTATTTTGACATAGGTGTTATGTACACGCACACCGAAGCTTCCCAGCCTCGTTCACCCTAGTTCAGTTCAGCACTGCGGTCCGGTCCCAGCGTCCTGCTGATACAGGGAGAGATGATTAAATGATGAGGGTCAGCTGTCAGCCCGCTTTCCCTGGTACTGCCCCCCTGAACCCACTGCTCCACCTCTCCCCTGCAGCTGAGCCACAAACCACACCCCACCACAGTCAGCAAATGTGAAACACAATGACAGCAGTAATTTACTAAAACTGATGACATGTCATAAAGTCAGAGTGTCAGGGCAGAAACATACTGAGCATACAAAGAAGTGAGTAAAGTGGTTTGGGTGTGACATTTCCATGAAAAATTGTCACAAATTTTCACTTCTCAGTTTTGTTTGTTTATTTGTTTTGTTTGTTTGTTTTTTTGGTCTGTCACTTTGCCTCTTTTCTCTTCATCTTTACATTAGTGTGTTGTATGTTTGAATGTTAATGGCAGAACACACATTTATTTATTTTTTAATCCCAATTTCCCATTGAACTGAAGGGCTAGATGTGACTGTACAATGACCAGGTGGCAGAGTGGAGTGTGAGAAGCAACTTGTCCCTCACAAAGAAAACCAAGGAGGTCTTCAGACTTCAGGAGACAAACACATGCTGCAGAGGGTAGTAAGGACACCTGAAAAAAATCATTGGCGATGCCTCTCCAGAGTGAAGAGGATCATCAGCGACCACTCCCATCCTGGCCTACACCTCATTAGTCTGATGCTGTCTGGAAGAAGGTACAGAAGCATAAAAAGCAGAACCAGCAGACTGAAAAACAGCTTCTTTCCATGGACCATCAGGCTACTCAATACCCACAATAAACTTTAAACAGTCATGTGCTCAACATTGATTCCTGTGGAATACCTACCTTAAATGTAGATTAGGTCCTGGTCTCTGCTTGCTGGATCAAGCCTCTAATAGACTGTTCCTTCATTTAAGGAGATTAAGAATTGTTATAGAGGGTGATCCAGGAAAACAAAGTAACAGTGATATGTTGAAGAAAGCTGGTGAAAACAGAAGTTGCATTTTGAAATGATTGAAATACATATATAGCATAAATGCATAAAAAGGAAGTGAACCTGTTGGTTTGATAAGTTTTTTAGAGACATTTTGTTTGCCTTTTCTCATAAGAAATGTGTCACATTTCAGTCCACACTGATCCCTCTGTTGAGGACCAACATTAATAGAGGTACTATTTCTGGCAGTAATAATGGATTTCCAAGAGCAGCAAAATAAGCTGTCATCAGGACAAAAGCTCCTATTATCATTTTGTCAAAACCTTTCATGACCAGTGAGTCTTGTTAATGTGACCTGTGACCTGTGGGGGACTGAAACAATAATTCAGGCTTGGAATTAGACTCTGGTTACTTAGGCTTACTTTGTGCGTTATTACGGCTTTCACCATATAAGATTTTGTCTTCATGACTAAAAGAATTCACTTTGATTTATAGGTTTTTATCGATTTGGTCCTGGTCCCTGCTGACTGGATCAAGGCTCTGGTAGGTCGAGTCTTCACATGTGGGGACTGAGGAACAGTTCTCATAGAGAGTAGTCTGGAAAAAAAAGGAAATAAACTCATTTGATAGTAAAATGTCAGCAAATGTGAAACACAATGACAGCAGTAATTTACTAAAACTGATGACATGTCATAAAGTCAGAGTGTCAGGGCAGAACATACTGAGCATACAGAGAAGTGAGTAAAGTGGTTTGGGTGTGACATTTCCATTAGTAATTGTCACAAATTGTCACTTCTCAGTTTTGTTTGTTTTTTTGTTTTTGTTTTGTATGTTTATTTGGTCTGTCACTTTGCCTCTTTTCTCTTCATGTCTACATTAGTGTGTTGTATGTTTGAATGTTAATGGCAGAACAAATAAAATGGAATGAAATACATCTCAGTTTCAGAGAGTTATTTTAACTGAACACAAACTTTTTTTTTTTTTAAACACTGCTCCTCTCTTAAGCACCAGTGAAAAAATTATTTTAAATAAGATGAAAATTGTCACTACTGGAGTTTAAGCTGACCACAGCTGCCGTGCTCAGAGCAGTGCTGATTTACACAGAAATGGAGAAACTGTCATGGTTCCTGGGTTGTTGACCCAGTATTTTGAGTTTTGTACTTTTTCTGCAGTCGTTGGTTTGTTTTCTTTATATTCCTAGTTTTGGTTTCATATTTAGTCTGTTCCTGTTTGGAGTTTATATTATATTCCCAAAAAGTTGAATCTGTTCATCTGGACGTAGCGTTTTTTTAGTGGGAGAAACATTTCGTCACCTTCTGGTAACTTCTTCCGTCTCTTCAGACTCTTCGACTGTCTCTTCAGACATTTCGTCAGTCTCTTCAGACTGAAGAAGTTACCAGAAGGTGACGAAACGTTTCTCCCACTAAAAAAACGTTACGTCCAGATGAACAGATTCAACTTTTTGGGATTCTTTTACCTGGATTATTGAGCATGCATCAAGAGATTTATATTATATTCCTTGAATCCCTCTGTATTTGTGCCTCCCTTGTGTTCCTGTGCCAGTCCCTGGTCTCATCTGTCACTCCTGTTCCCTTCTTTGTTTAACTTTTGTTCTGTGTCACGTTCACTTATCTTAGTCTTGTTCCCAGTGTTGTACTTCCTGTTTTATTTTGCTGAGTCTCTGGTCTGCGTGCATGATGTTCTGTTTATTTCCTCATTCTCATTATTCCTGGTTTATTCCTGCCTTGCTTCCCATCTGTTCTTCCTTTTGACTAATCACCTGGTGTGTATATATTGTCTCTGTCTCCCATAGTTCCTTGTTGTGATGTCCCTCATCCCTCATTGTGTGTGCAGCCTCTGTCCATCCGTCAGCTTGTAGTTTTCAGTTAGCTCTGCTCTGCCTTATGTTTGCCATATCTGCCAATAACCAGCAAATAAAGCTGTGACTTTGAGTCCTGCACTTTGGGTCCTCTCTCTACCTGCTACGTGCATCACATGACAGAAACAATATCATCATTAATGCAATTCTTAATACTTCCTTTGTTTTTGCCTTTAAATGACTACAAAAAAGTATCTGGCTATTTGACTATTTATTAATTTTAACTAAAAAAAAAAGTCTTGATGAAAGCAGTGTGAGAAATAAAATCCAAACAGCAAGCTGAAAGGCACTAAAGGCTTCAAGGAACTTAAAGTGACAAAACAGTCAGGTGATAATTCTTTAGTATTATCACAAGTGTTTTGAGGGATGGACAGTTGCCTACCCTGTTGGGCTAGAGGAGGTGTACACCCTGAGAAGGTCAACACCCAATCAATGCCAAAATAAGGACTTTCAGTTAATTATTCTTAAAGTGCACAGATATTGGAATGTAACTCACCATCACAGCCCTCCACCTTCTTTTTATAGATGAGCAGTTGAACAACAGGCAACAACAGAACCACCACCACAGTAACAATAAAGTAAATCTGGGCTAGAGACTGGAGCTGAATGAGGAATAAGGAATAAATAATTTAAACTGGTAAACACCACAGTTCAGGCTGCTTCTCCCTCAGACATCTCAGAACATTAATGAGAATTCCACACTGGCAGTCTCACCCTGGAGGACCAGCTAACCATGGAGAATCCAATTTTAAGAATGTTAAAAAACAAAATCTACCATGCTCCCAGCCTTACTCGTCACCTGACAAACTGCCTTTAGGCTTGGAAACTGTGGACTCTTCCACTAAAAACTGCTCTGTTGTAGCCAGGGAATCAGCTTTCATGATACTTCATGTGAAATTTGGGTTAGATTAAAAGAGAAGTTGATGTTTGCTCTCTGTTCAAGTTTGAGGTTCAATAGTGAAATTGCACAGTGCAAAGTGGTCAGAAAGGGACTTCCAGGGAATGATCTCAAAATAGCAGCTAAAAGCTGTCTGGACATGCCTGAGATAATATTGAACTGGAGATGGGCCAAAATTAAATCAGGTGAGGTTTTTTTTATCTCTTAGTAAAATTTATCAAGAGAAAAAAAATTGTAAACTAAGAATTGAAACACAGCGTCATTTGTTCTATTAAATCATGTTTTCTGGACATAAATAAGTCTTCTTTTGAAATACATTGTTTTTAAAGTTAAGAAGAGCCCCTTTCTGTGGAGTCATGTTCAATACAAACTTCATCTGTTCTCATGGAGATGTGATTTTGGAAAAGTAAACAGGAGAAAATCCACAGGTGATCAGTCTGATGAGTAGCAGCTGTTTGTTCATATAAAGGAAATCAGCCAGTTTGTAGTCCTTTTCAAAATCTTAAGTCAGATCTTATATTGTCACATGAAACACCAAACTGCCATTAAAGAACAACTACTTTAAAAATAAATGGTTATTTCGATGTATGTGGTGGGTCTGAAGTTGTAGCGTTAATTAATCAGAGGAGGATATTACAGCACAGTTTTCATTATGTTTGACCAGGTGGATACAGATCAGCCACGGGATTGTATAAATAAAGTTAGGTGTGATCAGATATATGTAACTTTTTTACTTCAATGTTGTGCAAAGATATGTCAGGTACAATATGTAATTATTCAAAAATAGCAGTGCTGACATTCCCATGCTTCAGATGTGCTGCAGATGTTCTGCTGTTTGATTTACTGTCAGAAATAATGAAGACTATCTAGTTCAGATTTCTGTAGCAGCATTACATCAAGTCCATTCATTCATTTTCTGCAAGGTTAGGGTAAGGGTCGGGGTCACAGGGACAGTATCTCTGTATGCATGCAGAGATCCCCAGCCAGCCCCCCAGTAGGACAATGCAGTCCCCAGTCCCCCAACCAGGTACTCTGAATTAAACTTCAGTGCATAAGCCCAAATGACAGTCAGACCTGTTACCCAAAATGTATGTCCAGGGAAGCAATCATCTTGTCCACTAGGCAAAACCCTAATGTACAGATACAGAGCCAAGAGATACAAGTATACCCACCACTACCTGTAGCCTCTCACTGAGGGCAACTCCAGAGTGGAATAGAGTCCAGCCCCTCTCCAGGAGGATGGTTCCAGAACCTGAGTTGTGCACTGAGATGAACCTGAATATATCTAGCTGGTATCTTCAACATCACACACTAGCTTAGCCACCTACCTAACCAGAAAAGAGACATTACATGTTCCAAGCACCAGTTTGGGCAGCCAGGAATCGGACCAGGACTGCCACCTTTGACTGTTGAGTAATTCATGAGAATAACCATGTTGACCTTTGACCTATTTCAGTTTGAAACATTATGTGTGAAGAGTATTATCACTGTTTAATTCAATTCAATTAAATTCAGTTTTATTTATATAGCGCCAATTTACAACAACTGTTGACTCAAGCCGCTTTAAGGTAAAGACCCTACAATATTAGAAAGGAACCCCAACAATCACAGAGCCCCCTATGAGCAAGCACTTGGCAACAGTGGGAAGGAAAAACTCTCTTTTAACAGGAAGAAACCTCCAGCAGAACCAGAATCAGGGAGGGGTGGCCATCTGCCACGACCGGTTCGGGGTGAGGGGAAAGAGAAGAGAGCAGAGAGAGACAGGATAAAAGGTAACTATATGAGAAAGAGCCTGAATTGAATAATTATGATTAAATACAGTAGTGATGTATAAACACACAGAGTGAAAAGAGATGTGTGAAGAAGAAATGCTCAGTGCATCAATGGAAGCCCCCATCAAATTAGAAGATAATAAGATGGTTTTAAGATTGCCCCAACTTACTCTAAAATCCAAACCACCTTACCGTAAGGTACAGTGTCACTTAAACCTTCTTTCCCCTTTTAGCTGCAGCATCTCTACTATGCAGATCGTTCCTTCTGCTTTTGGAGGATTAAGCTGTGTCGCCTCACTTTCATGTTAGCAAATCTATCAGTCATTTTTTGATGATCAACTGTATTAAGCACTTCTTTCTCAATTGACATCACAGCAAGGTGCTGGAGTCTGCTATGCCCCATGGTCTTCCTGAGCCTGGTATGGAGCCAGCAAAAGGCACTCAAAGATCTCTAACTTAAGGTCAATGTGATAATGCTGTGCCAGTGCTAACAAATGTGTCTCAGACAAGAAGCGGCCTGATGTTGGACTCCATGCCTGAATTCCATTAACCAGTTTTTCATTCACACCAGAAAAACAATACTCAAGTTCAGAGATCATTCTGTCCAGACAAGGAAAATAAGACAAGGAAAATAACATTTTCCTTTTGAGATCCTTCTGATTCTGAAGAACTACTGACCTCACTATCTGCCCCACAAGTCCCCTCAACAACAAATTCATCCATTCACTTTGTCTTCTGCCCCTGTCTACAAAGTGGGTCTGGTATTGCTATCTGGTAGGCCTCACATGAGGCCTTTTTTCAGACATGAAGATCTGAAGCAGTGGCATCACTGCGTTTCTCCTTAAGGGAGTCAATCACTTCATCTTTGTATTTCAATGTTCAGTAGGTATCTGTGTAAATATGCTGTTAGAGACAAGAGAGAATGGAAAACAAACAGCAAATACACTAAGGAGGTTTGTCTTCAGTCTCACTGCCATTGATGTGTTGATGGTTGAGAGGCGCTTAATAATGGCGGGAACATTTTCAAGCACTGCACAGAGTGAAAGGACTTGGCAGGCCCAGTGTGTCTTTGACAACTGCACAAGTTCATGTGGCTACAATCCTTTATATATTTCTTCAGGGTGCTGCTTTCTAAAATGGGCTTGCACACACCCAACTGCCCCACTCATGACTGTTGCACCACTGTAAGTCTGTGCCACATATTTTAACTAGTCAAATCCTTTCTCTACCAGTTGTTTCTCAATTACAGAGGTTATTGATACAACATCAAAAAGTATAATCTCTGTAACTTCTCTTTCACTGCATCCTTCATAGAGACATACAGTGCTGTGAAAAAGTATTCGCCCACTTCCTGGTTTCAGATCGTCAAAACATTTTTTAGACAAAGATAACCCGAGTAAATTTGAAATGCAGTTTTTAAATGATTATTTCATTAATTAAGGGAAATAAACTTAAACAAACCTATCTGGCCCTGTGTGAAAAAGTAATTGCCCCCTAAACCTAATAACTGGTTCTGCCACCCTTGACAGTAAGAACTGCAATCAAGCATTTGTGATAACTGGCAATGAGGCTTTCACATCGCTGTGGAAGAATTTTGGCCCACTCTTCTTTGCAGATTTGTTTTAATTCAACCACACTGGAGGGTTTTCAAGCATGAATCTAAAGTAATTTTCTAGAATGAGGGTTTACAGTGTTACACTGGAAGAAAATACTGTTAGTATCTCATGAAAGTGAAAAAGCTCTAAAGATCAAGAGTCTCCGCCTGTCAGAAAAACACTGACTGATGAACAGATCTCTTTCACTCAGAAACATTTTTTTCAGATTCATGGACTAAATCAGCTGATTTTTTTTTTTTTAAAAACTGTTCTAAATGATTCCATGTAAACTTCTCGCTCTTCAGTCCTTTAAAGCTAGAAGTTTTGATTGTTCCAGGATCCAGATGTTGCTTATCTGTATTTTTCCAGTCAAACGTCACAGTTGTGAAGCTTTGACTGTTTCTCTCAAGCACAGTTCAGTTCAGATGATTCACTTCTTGTCAGTAAACAGTATTAAATTTTAACAGCTAACATCTGCTTTGTCACAGTGACTCACATTTTCAGCATAGTTTGTTTTGGAGTTTTATTGATGGATGAATCTATAAAAGTAATTTGTAAAGTTGAATGAAAAAAATGAGAGAGGAGGGTGGATGGAGGAAAGTTAGTAAATAAGGAAGTGCAGAGGATTAGTAAAGAGGAAGTGAGGGCAGTTATGAACAGTGTTGGGGTCGTTACTTTTCTTAAAAGTAATGCAGTATGTGGACTTCCGGTCGCTAGGGGGATGTGATAGGTGGAAGAGAAGGCTGCTCCCGCTAACTTTCTACATTTTCCACTCCTTAATCATCCAGTCCACAAACAAAGCTATTAAACTGCGTACGTTTTGTTTTACGCGTTCCGAATTTTGTTTTTGCTCGCTTTAAAATGGCCTCAAAACGCACTAAAGCGGGAGAAAAAGAAAAGGAGGACGAGGCACCTAAGCTAAATATGGCGGCCATCTCCTCACTTTTGGAGCAGCACAGGGAGGCATTGGCGAGCGACTTCAAAACATCTTTCAGCCTACTGGAGTCGAAGTTTAACGAAGTCCGGTCTGTTGTATCCTGCACGACTTCGCATCACACCCCCCAGTGGTGTAAGATAGTGGCTTCACTTGGCTGACGAGGTGAGGAGATACCTGGACGACCTGCCCATTACAGCCGAATCACCCTGAAAGTCTGTTTATCTGGTCATTATGTTTATTTGAGTGACAGCCCTGTGAGTAGACTGTTCTAATTTTCTCCTACTTTTGGGATATGTAAGGACTTTTGTTAACGTTTAGGTATTACAGACTCCTCTTCTTTTCTCTTTTCTCCTGCTATTTATAAGCAGGGATGTTATTTATGTCTCATTGCTTCCAATGTCCTCAAAGCTGGTTATATGTCGTGTTGTGGTTCCATGTTGACTATTTTCACAAAGTTTAAACGTTAATTTAGGAGTGTTATGTTTACTCATATCATTGTTATGGGAGCTAAAGTCAGTTCTTGGTGTTAGACAGGAAGAGTTTTCTTTTGGAGAGTACACAATGTGTGTTTTGGAGAGCTTGCTGCTTTTTTCTTTAGCAGCTGTCTCGCTGATGGGTGGGGGGTGGATGATGGGTGGGGGGAGGGGGGAGATATCCTTTAAGGCCAGGGTAGTTGTAGGTTGTTTTGTTAACCTGGGAGATGCCAGGACCATTCCATTTTCTGTCGCAGACCCTTATTTGTCTTCTTTCTTGTTTCTATGGAACTCTGTTTTTACCTGCACTTGTTTACTCGCATTTGTAGTGCAGGACTATGGGAAGTCACTTAAATTTTGTAAGCTGGAATGTCAAAGGTTTAAATCATCCTGTAAAAAGGAGGAAGGTACTCTCACACATAAAACAGTATAAAGTGGCTGTTGTCTTCCTGCAAGAAACACATATCTGTGGTTCGGATAACTCTCGTCTTATGTCTCGGTGGGCGGGGCAGCATTTTCATTCCACTTTTCAGGCTAAGGCCAGAGGTGTTTCTATTCTTATTGACCAAAATATTCCCTTTGAGAAACATAATGTAATTTCTGATACTGATACGGTATGTTTTTGTTTCGGGAAAACTCTATAATACAAAAGTAGTGTTGGCCAATATATATGCCCCCAATATTGATAATGTAGATATTTTTCAGCGTGTTTTTTCACTGCTGCCTGATCTGAGCTCATACTCTCTCATACTTGGCGGAGATCTTAGCTGCTGATTGGACCCGGTGTTAGACCGATCCTCCCCGAATCCCAGCACTGTCAGTAAGTCTGCCCTTTTCATTCAATCGTTCTTATCTAACTGTGGTGTCTCTGATGTTTGGCGCTGCTTACACCCTAACGGAAGAGAGTACTCTTTTTTTCACAGGTACACCATACTTATTCTAGGGTTGATTGTTTTCTCATTGATAATCGGTTGACCTCGTGGGTCCGATCCTGTGAATACCAGAGCATAGTAATATTGGACCACACCCCTGTTGTGTTATCAGTGACTTTCCCTGATGTTCCTCAATCCAGACGACACTGGCGTTTTAATTCAACTCTCCTGGCAGATGAACACTTCCTAGAATTCATGAAGGAACAAATAACTTTGTTTTTTCAAATGAATACCACAGGAGAAACTTCTAGCCTAATAATTTGGGATACACTGAAAGCCTTTCTCAGGGGTCAAATTATTTCCTATACTGCGAATATAAAGAAAAAGGCTCGTATAGAACAACTCGAATTAGTTAACCAAATTAAAGAAATAGATCTGCTATATGCTAAGGTAAAAAACCCAGACCTATACAATAAGCGCGTGGAGCTTCAGACTAAATTTGATCTCCTCTCAACGCACTCAATCGAACGTCAGCTTCTGAAGAGCAAGACTTTGTTTTATATTCATAGTGACAAATCAGGTAAGATGCTAGCCAACCAGTTAAGGGGCTTTCAGGAAAAACAACATATCACAAAAGTCAGAATGACTAATGATAATATTACCTCGGATTTTTCCAAAATTAATGATATGTTTAGGACTTTTTACTCTCAACTTTATACCTCTGAACTCCCACAGGAAAGCACTTTAATGGATAACTTTTTAAAGCTTTTGAATATGCGTATGCTTTCCTCTGATAGTAAAAATAGATTAGACGAACCCATAACGCAAGAGGAGTTGAGCGCAGCTATTTCTTCACTGCAGTCTGGAAAATCCCCAGGACCTGACGGTTTTCCTGTAGAATTTTTCAAAGCATTTTCATCATTGCTTTCACCTCAATTATGTCTAACCCTCTCCGATTCATGGAAGTGTGGTAAACTTCCTCCATCCTTTTACGAGGCAAGTATCGCTCTTGTCCCAAAGACATGTTCGTCCTACAGGCCAATTTCTTTATTAAATGTCGATGCTAAAATTTTGGCTAAAGTTTTGGCAGGCAGGCTGGAAAATATTTTGCCGTCAATTATATCCAAAGATCAAACTGGTTTTATTAAGAATCGTTACTCCTATTTCAATATTCGTCGTCTATTAGATGTATTATACACCCCTTCCGGTCAGAATCCCGAGTGCATTCTCTGCTTAGATGCGGAGAAGGCATTCGATTGGGTCGAGTGGAAGTACTTATTTACAATTCTAGAAAAATTCAATTTTGGATTGAAATTTATTTCATGGATAAGGCTATTATATATGTGTCCTAACGCCTCAGTGTTTACTAATTCCATACAGTCGCAACCTTTCAACCTCCAACAAGGAACCCGTCAAGGATGCGCTTTAAGTCCTCTACTCTTCGATCTGGCTATAGAGCCACTTGCCATCGCACTCCGCAGCTGTGGGGAAATCACTGGGATCTGGAGGAAAGGAGTTGAGCATAAAGTATCCCTATACGCTGATGACTTATTGATCTTTATTTCAAACCCCAAAATATCTATACCTGCAATGCTGTCAGTATTTAATCAATTTGGTCAGTTTTCAGGATACAAACTTAACCTGCATAAAAGTGAGTTGTTTCCTGTGGATGGAGGAGCACCAGCGTATGACTATTCTACTCTCCCCTTTAAAATAGCAGAAAATCAATTTACATATCTAGGTATAACAGTTACAAGGAAGCATAATTGTCTCTTCAAAGTGAAATTTCTTCCTCTATTAAATAATACAAAACAGCACTTGGCACAGTGGTCCCCTCTTTCTACTTCTCTGGTGGGAAGATTTAACTCAATCAAAATGAACATACTCCCTAAATTTTTGTAT
>VUQS01075709.1:13350-29424 GCA_015108495.1 Heterochromis multidens
CAGGGCCCCCAAAAAAAAAAAAAAAAAAACCAAAAAAAAAAAAAGAAAAAACCCCATATAAATATAATAATAACCGCCCCTTACCCCTCCCTTCCTCCTCGTTTTGATTCAGTCTATGTAGCCTACACGCAGGAGGAGAACGTCCACGGCACAGCAAAGCCAACACAGTCTTGTCTACAGTGTGTGAAAGAGAGAGAGGTGGGGGGGAAACAGCTGCAAGCGGATACTCAACATCAACAAGCTGTATGAGGCATCTGTAAGGAAGAAGAAGGCATTTGATGAGGAAAGGGGTTCCTGGCGGTTTCCCCTCTTTTTGATTTCAAGAACAGAGGCGTGGAGCTTATAAGAATATCCTACAAGTGGTGAAGGGATGGTTTAGTGGGACAATTTGGTAGGTTTTTACAGCACACCCACCCGACGACACTGTTAATTCCGAGAAGCAATCCCCCAAACATCTGTGATAGCTCTCTGGAGGGAGATGGCTGTTTTCAGGCTGTCGCTGCTGCTGCAAGTTGGATTTGTGATCGGATCAAACCATAAATACGCGGAATGGTCAGCGCACGGGGAAGATATTGGGGTACGGGAGGCGACGCACCGTTGGCAGCTGGCGCATCTCCGTGCGCCTCATCATGCTGCCGGGGAGACGGCGGAGCTGCCGCAGAAGATAGACGAGCATCTCCCCAGGGTCGTCACGGCTTTTTTACACACGGGGGACTCGACCACCTTAAAACATGCCAACTGCTCGCGGAAGTACGAGCTCACCTCTCTGCGGGGAAGGTCACACGCCACCCCGCATTACTCCATGAGCAGCGTGCTGGATACGGTGCTGCATGCCACAAACTTCCTCAACATGATCCTGCAAGCCAACAGGTCCAGGGAGCACAACCTCCGGCGAGACATTGAGTGGTACCATGCGTTAGTGAGGAGTATACTGGAAGGAGACGCCAAGATTCACCGGGCGGTTGTCACTTTTAGCGGGGATTCATCCTTCCCGGGGCCCTCGGTGCTTCTCCAAGCCACCAGGGCCGGTGGAGAGATAGTACTCCAAGACCTCTCCAGCATGGCCCACCGCCATCTGCACAACCGCACGGCAGAGACAGAGTGGTACCACGAAATAAAAGACAGGAAGAACCCCAGTTTCCATAAGAGGGTGCTGAGCCAAGATTTCAGATCGGTGGACAATTCATTGAAAAGAGGAGAGAGTTTTATCCCGGACAAGACGCACGTCAGATGGTCTGCACCCTACTTGGAGTGTGAGAATGGGAATTTTGTTCCCCGTTGGCTTTTGACCTTATCGGCTGCCTTCTATGGCCTGAAATCCAACCTGGCTCCTGAATTCAGGTAGGCACACAGAGGGTTTAAAACTGAGCTTTGATGTGAAGGAAAACAGTATATATGCAAAACAAGCTCTGAAAGTCTTTTTTTTTTTTTTTTTGCTTTATTACCCTTTTAAACCATGTTTGCAAAGCCTAACACACACATGCAGTGCCATCACTTTTCCAGCAGTGATGGCACTTTATATTTATATAAAAATGACTTTTTGTCAGTCTAAAAGTGAGTTTGGGTAAGCTTACACTCCACTACATGTCCAAACCTGGATAAAGCTTTATAAGGTGATCATACCTGCCTTACAGCTTCCCACTGGCCTCTTGTTACAGGAGGGGGGAGTTTCTTCTCTCCTCCAGTCTGACAAGACGGCGGGATGCTAAAAATAACCCAGGGTGTTACTGGATGTAGCAGCGGTGGAAACCTCTGGCTGCAGGCCCTAATTCATTTTTCAAACTCACAGGGGATGCACTCAGGAAATGCCTTGTGCCCTTTCTTTTACCTTCTTCAAGAGAGGAGGCTATTAAATCTGCAATGAGTTCTGTAAGAAAAACAAGCCCAGCAGCCAGTAGCAGCAGCAGATGAGGATATTTGGTTGATTTCTCCAAAACATAAAACCTCCTTGGCTGCAGCTCGATGGTATAATGTGCCAGATTTTATTTCAGCAATAGTGACGTTCACTGGAAGAGTCAAGTGTTAAAGCTCCATAGGATCCTGACTAACATCTCCTCAATGAATATTTAATCCAGATCACTAGTTGTGTTTGTACTGCCTTCAATGAATCTTTAATTGATGCACTCAAGTTGCTCACAGGCTGACACGGATTGCAAATAAGTGAAAACCTGCAGTGATTATACTGTAATAGGCTATCAGCTACCTGGTGTTATCACACACTAAATCCTCTCAGAGCAGCTTCACACACTGAAGCTCAGACTCCCACTAAAGCAATCTGAAGTCAACCCTGTCTGACACACCAACTCTAGCTTATTAGTGAAACCAGATTTCATGTTTGCGCATTTTACGACTTCAAAATTTAACCACTTCCAAGTTGGGCTAAGCAGCACGTCTGGTAATTTTGTCATAAAAATCCATCTTTAACTTTTTGAGCAATCCTGCTAATAAACCATCAAATTGAATCAATCACATACATATAAATCCTTGGCGGAGGTAAAAATTAAGGCTGTGCACATGAAATCAATGGCAGTGTTCAACCAGATAGTTAAGAAGATAGATACTCCTCTTATAGCTGTACATTAAATATGAGGACAGAACCAGAGACTGTTAGTTTAGCTTAGCATAAAGATGGTAATGCCGTATGTTAATCAGTATTTGTTCATTTGGAGTTTAGTATTCTGATTATAATTGGTTTAAAATCCCAAATAGACACAGAAGAAATGTTGCATATAAATACCCCAGGAAGAAGGCCTAAAACAATTAAAATTCAAATCTGTTAAGGAGTGGTGGCATAAATCTGATGAAAAGAAAAAAAAAATGCAAAATGAAAATGATTCAGCACGATTATTTTTGCACTTTGCATGCCCTCCATCATCAGAATCAGAATACTTTATTAATCCTGGGGGGAGGAATTGTTTTGTTACAGACGTTCAATTTAAATATAAATATGAAAGATAGAAAACGTAAAGTCTCTATAAAAAAACAAGTAAAACTAAGGTGCTCAAAGTTCAGTGTTAAATTAAATACTCCAAAGTTAGCAACACTATGTACAATATAAACAAGATATTGTAAAAATAGTCCAGGTGTCATAAGGAGCAGGTAGGAATGATTTCCCATGCCACTCTATGGTGCATCCTGGTGAAATGAGTCTTTTGCTGAACATACTCCTCTGACTGTCCAGCACATCATGGAGACTGTGAATACTGACTGTAACTTGGACAGCATCCTCCTTTCTGAAACCTGTGTCTGAGAGTCAAGGTCCACACCCACAGTGTTACTGACCTCAAAGATTAGTTTATTGAGTCTGTTGTTATCCGCTACCCTCAGTCTGCTGCCCCAGCACACCACAGCATAGAGGATGGCACCGGCCACCACCATAAAACATCCTGAGCATCATCTGGTAGATGTTAAAGGAACTTTGGCCCTTCATGTAAATGGCTTTGCTGTTTTTAATGAAGTCCAGTTTATTGTCAGTGTCACCGATGTTCTGGTCATCCTCATGTCCACAACCAGTTCCTTAGTCTTTTCCACGTTAAGCTGCAGGTAGTTTTGCTCAAACCATGTAGCAAAGTTGTCCACGACAGCCCTGTACTCTTCCTCACAGATCCATCCTCTCAGATACATCCCACTACTGCAGAGTCATCAGAAAACTTCTGAAGGTGGCAAGTCTTTGTGCAGTAGCTGAAGTCCCTGGTGTAGAAGGTGAAAAAAAAAGGAGCTGGGATGCTGCCCTGCGGGACTCCTGTGTTGCTGACCACACTGTCCGACATACAGTGCTGCAGACACACATACTGTGTTCCCCCACTCAGACAGTCAACTATCCAGGTCACTAGGGAGGCATCCACCTGAATTGCTGTCAGTTTTATCACCCAGTAAAGCTGGCCTGATGGTGTTAAAGGCACTGGAGAAGTCAAAAAACATGATTCACACAATGCTTGCTTGTTTGTCCAGGTGGGTATAGACAGGATTGAGCAGGTAGAGCATGACATCCTCAACTCCAAGTTGGGGCCGGGGGGCAAATGGGAGAGGGGTCTATCAGTGGGCTGACCATGAGCCAGAGCTGGCTGAGTCACAGCCACAGAGTCAAACCTGTTTAAGAATAGATTTAGTCTACTGGCCAACTCCACACTGTTTTCAACTCCGCTGCTGTTGGTTGGCCTTAAACCAGTGATGGACTTCATGCCACTCTCTCATTTTATTCTTCAGGATTTTCCACTCCAGCTTCCTCCTGTATTTGTCCACGTCCTTCTTGATTGATGTCTTCAGTTCACTTTGACCTGTTCTCTCCTTCTCCATATTGCCAGCTCTGAAAGTCCTCTTCTCACTTTTGAGGAGTGCTGTGACATCCTTTGTTACTCATGGCTTGTTGTTTGGATAACACTTCAATCTCTGTTGGAATTATGGAGTCAGTGCAGAAATTTCTGTGAGCCCATCAATGTTCTCTCCCTGCGACTCACAGAGTGCTTACCAGTCAGTCACCTCAGAACAGCCCAGCAGGGCCACAAAAGCATCCTATGACCATCTCCTCACTGTCCTCCTGGTCACAGGCTGCTTCTTGACTAGAGGGGCATAGCAGAGGATGAGGTGAACCAGGTTGTGATCTGAGCTACCAAGCTGGGGGAGGGGAGAGTAGCTGTGTGAATCCTTAACATTTGCATACAGTAGATCTGTTGTTCTTTCATCTCTCCTCTCTGGATCTTAACCTAAATGTGTGAGAATATAGTCTTCTCTTTTCCAAAAATGGCAGCATCCACGCTGAACCGGTCCTCTGTGTAGAGTTTGTTTTTAATGCTTAAACAATAAAGAACAAGACAATAACAACAATGAGTGCACTGATAGATATCCTGACCAAATGAGCTGTTGAAGAAGACAAATGCATGACATATTCATCTCTTTTATGTATGCCACTCTTCTCATTAACACCACGCCATATTAAATCAAACCACATGCAAGAAGTTGACCTAAAATCTTTAATCGTGTACATTCAGTTGCAGCCAGTGAGCTTCAGATAATTTTTGCAGACCCAGGCTAGTGGTTTAAGCCTGCTTTTGGTCTTTATGATTAGCTCAGTTAACTGGCTTCTTGCAGTGGCTTCATATACATTGTACAAAGGGACTTGTGATAAAAGTGAAGAGGCATATTTCCCAAAATGTTGAACTATTCCTTTAGCAATAAAGTCAATCTTTTAGTCACCAAAACTTGTCAAGGTAAATTTTTGCCATGACAGGATCTCAAAGATTGCATCAAATGTGTGCTGATTTAAACTGACATAAAATTTTGTAAGTTAAAATATAACAACACACATTGAGGGTAGATAAATAGTCCTAAGAAATACGTAGGAAAAATGTTGGAGTACAACTTTCAAACCTCTCAGTACCCTTTCTGTGCATTATAGGTTCCCTTCTTTCTCTCCTGTTGACCCAAATGTTGGAAAGAAATTTAAATTTTTAACAAAGAACATGCTGTCCTCATTAATCACTGGCACAGTCTTGAAAACCCTGATAGTCACGGCTTGGTTCATGTGTACTATTTGGCTTTGAAATCAATATTTTGCATAGTCAAACTCTTCTTTTCCCACATTCTCATGTCCTTTTTGCCAGGTCTCATTTGTTTCTTTTCTCATAGTCATCTTTCTGACGCTCCTATCAAAGTAGCAGGCGGCTCACCCTGCATCCTCCCAGCGCCTCAGCAGCCTGCCAGATAAGAAACAGGAGAGGAAGGGAAGTGCTGGCTAATATAGCTGCCTCAGACATCAGTTCTCCTCCGCTTCCCCTCCAGATGAATACACAATCAATACAACAATGAATTAATAATGAAAGATGTAGAACAACAACCCTGCACGGGCTGTCTTTATTTCCAGCCTCAGTCACTTCCTCTTTGGGGTGATGATGTTGCAAGAAGCAAGGTGACTTGTTTGGACTTTTTTATGCCTCTGGCATATGGAAATGAACACAAACCGAGGCTATTTTTTCCCCCCACCCCTTTGTTTGTTGAACACGCGGGTGCTAAACAACTTATGTGACTTGTCAGAGCAGAAGTGTGCGGACATGCGTTTGTGATAGATCGACCTGTTGTTTCTGTGAAGGTGTAAGAAATCGCACCTCTCACACTTTGTCTCTTTCCTTTCCAGTCTGTGTCTTCAGCTGCACTCGAAGCACAGGGGAGGCAGCTTAGCCCGCACAGAGAGGACTGGCTGTTTCCAAGTGTGCAGTGTGTGTGTGTGTGTGTGTGTGTGTGTGTGTGTGTGTGTCTGTGTGTGTTTGAGTGTGTGCATGCCATTGTTGGAGGTTTAGACATTCTTCAGGATGACACTTTGTAGTCCTAATTGGCAGATCACTCTAACTTCAGATACAAACTCATGACAGCACAGACACAAATAAAAAAAAAGTGTTAGAACAAACAAGAGAAAGTAAGGGAAAGTGAGGCAGGCACATTACTTCAAGCTCACCTTTCACAACACAGACCTTAATTGCTTTGAGGCTGAAGCTCAGGCAGCTCCACTAGCAGCAGCAGCAGGAATAAGGCAGCTTAAATGAAGCTTAAAAGTACAACTAAATGGTAAAAACGTATGTATTTTTAGCTTATTTCTCAAAAATTATATGCAGGATCCTCTATGTTTATGCTTTGCTTTGCTTCTCATTTTGCTATACATACTGCTTAAGTCTGGACAGCCTGAGTGCTTTGTGATGCCCAGTGTCTAACAGAGTGGGGAGGCCTGGAGCTCCAGGAGGAGCCAGCAGCATCTGCTTCCATGGACACCATCCAGAAACAAATAGGAAGAAAACCCCACAATTCCCGAGGCTAAATGCGATAATGTTTGATGCTAAACTGAGATGAACGGTGGTAGGAGTGAAAGAAAAAAAATGCATCCAAGAGGTAAATTAGATTTGCAGCTAAGCATAACAGCAAGAAGAAATCTAAAATATACACACTGGAAGAAGCTTTCAAACCTGAGGGGCTAAAAACGAGTCTGGCCTTGTAGATTTTTCATTGAGTCCGACCTGGAGGAAGCAGGGGTTAAAGATCCCCAAGGTGCACCTTCTCTCACTGCTGACGTCAGTGGGACTCCGCTGCTCAGTAAGGTGGGCTGTCAAAGCCTTCAGCCAGTAAATGTCAACATTACAGAAAATCAAGCTACTCAGGTTTTAAAAAATGCTCGTTGGGTAGTATTTTACTAATAAATGTGTAATTTTGAAGCTGTAAAGGTTTATCCTTTATAATCTGCTGTAACAGAGAAGGACTTAGAGTAGGAACAGAGTGTATTGCTGGGTCCGGAGAACTTTTAAAGATTTGGATTGTTTTTAGAGTCTATAAATGTATAAAAATACAGGAAAAATATACTTATTACAATAGATAACTGATAATAAACATATGACAATTATAATGAGAATATATCTCTCAGTGAAGATGACAAATAAAAGAAATTGCATTTTTAGGATAACTGATATTTAATACACACAAGTGCTGTAACTGGTCCTTTGGTGTATCTCCCTAATATTTCCATGGAAAGATCATTCCAGTTTCACCTTGTCCTTCAGAAAAATGTTCATGTTTATACTAAATTTGGTATATTTTTTCCACAGAAATGAGTTACAGCCCCATTTTGATTAGCAAAAAGGAAAAGTACCCAGGACTGAGTGCTTAATTCAATAAATCTGTACTGTAAATCAAATGCTATTTATTTATGATGACTAACATGTCCTCTTTCTGACTTTGTGTTTGGTCATCAGAAGAGGGCTTTTAAAGGGACAGTTCATTCCAAAATGTATCAAAAATTTCCTGCAGTGTTGTAAATCCACCTAGATAGTTTTTGTGTGAGTTGCACAATTATGGAGATATCAGCTGTAGCAATATCTGCCTTCTCTTGCATATAGTGAAGCTACATGGCACTTGCGGTAGTCAATACATAAATACTCAGCAGCAATGTCAATTTTCCAAAATTATGACCTGGTTACTAAAAAAAAAAAAAAAGAAAAAAAAGAAAAAGAAAGAAAAAGATCTATTTTGTTTCTATTGCACTACATTCTCCAGTTGTATACTTTGCAGATGGAAGTGTGCATCTACCTTTGAAGAGACACTTCTTTGGCTGGTGGATGTAGACAGCAGAAAAACATTGTTCTTATATGGAACCTGCTACAATAAGTACCAGGTTATTATTTTTAAAGTATCCAGTCATGATTTATGGAAAGAGACATTACAGCTGTATTTTGTTGTTGTTGCTTTGAGCACCATAAGGCAAGTGTCATTTCCTTCCATTATATTCAAGAGAAGGTAGACATCTCTACAGCTGATATCTCCAAAACTGGGAACTCACACCAAAACAATCTAGATGGACAACCAAAATTAAAAATACATAAATTTGATTTTTGGGGTAAACTTTCCCTTTAATGACAAGAGTGTACCAACTATAAGAGAAAGTGCCAGCACTCTGAAAAGGAAGCAGTTTTTATTCGCTTTCTGTCACAGCCACTTCGCCACAGGCGCTGTGTCTTTTCTGATGACCAGAGACAGGACTCAATAAAATAAGCCAGGTTGCACTGAAATGCTGGTAGACAAGCAGCATCGTGCCCGGCGGCTCGACTCACAGTTTCTACGTGTCCTGTCAGCTTAATGCATTTCCATCACGTAAGAGACATTTTCCTTGAGAAAGCTGCACAGGTTCCTGCATTGTGATGGTTCCATGGCATAATGCACAAATTGTGCCCTTCTAAAAGGATAGCAGCAGGTTCTTATCGAGACACAGAATAAGAGAAATGTGCATGCAAGTTCATGCAGGCGTGCAACTCTTTCGGCTACACAGCTAAAGGACGACTTTTAAGGTTTTGTGTTTTCCTCTCTGCATTATCTTTGGTTTAAAGGGGATATTTTACTTCAATTCCAGGCAGGATGGGAATACTGTATGGAGTGCATCGCACCAAAAAAAAATGTAGCACAAGCCTGCTTAAGATGTGTTATATAAAAATACTCAAAATATTTACCTACTTTAGGTGAGGGTGCCACGTGGATAGAGAAGGCAGTGTACGGCATGCCCACTGATAAATTCATTGGACTGTTACCTGCACTGTTGTCTCATCAGAATAATCACACACAGATCTTATACTTGGGAGCTTGCAGGTTAAAGACCATTTAATTTAACATGTATTATAAGCATCCGTTTCAGCTTAATAACAGGCATCCAAACAATGTGTATAGATGCACTGTGCAGTATTTATTAACCATTACCAATTTTTTATCAACAATAACCATCCAGATAATTGTTTATAAACCAGTTAGTAAACTTTATTAATTATTGGTTTATTATTTGTTAACAGTCAAAAATACAAACTAAAGTTAACTATTAATTTAGTCAACTATTAATTTACTCTTCAATAGTTACTATAGAGTGTTACCCTTATTTCCCAAAGCACTGTAAGGAAGACTCTTTCTTTAATGAGCGGCCTACTTACGATTTGGAGGTATGATCATTTTTTCTTCTTAGCTAGCCAAAAGGTGAAGGGATAGGTTTCACACATCTCAAACATGGTGCTTTGGGAATTTATGGTGCCTTCAAATGGGGTTGTATTTACCATGAGAAGGTTAGATATGGGCGCCCAAATTCTTGTGCTCTTGAGGTTGACCCTGGACTTTTTGGCGACAGCTAGCTGTGCTAAGCTATTAAATCTTGGATAACTCTCTATGGAGACATTAGACAGTGGAGACAGTATAAATGAAATGTTGGAAGTACATAAATCTTAAAACTACACACTTCTATCTCTTCTAGTGTGTACTAAATGTACACACTAGAAGAGATTTGCAGCGGCGTTGCGACCAGAGAACATATAAAGTGAATGACATTCTGCAAGTTCAAGCGGCTACAGGCGAAATAACCACTGGGGACGAGAAGTGGGCGGGCCCCGAGAGAAACTTTTCTCAACTTTAAGGCGAGGGACTGGAGCAAATGCCAATGAGAGTTAAGTATAATGTTGACTGACATATGACCTGGTAGTAAATATGTTGGAGGGTCACATAGGCAACCGGAGCCTGGAATGGCATCGTCAGCTGAAAGGCAGTGTGCGGCAAGCAAATCGCTTCCAGTGTGTACACAGCTTAATGGGTCATTTTAGAAATCAGTTCAGTTCAGTTCAGTTTTAATTTTATAGCCTCAAATCACAACAACTGTTGCCTCAAGGCGCTTTATATTGTAAGATAAAGATCCTACCATATTAGAGAGAAACCCCAACAATCAGATGACCCCCTATGAACAAGCACTTGGCGACAGTGGGAAGGAAAAACTCCCTTTTAACAGGAAGAAACCTCCGGCAGAACTCAGGGAGGGGCAGCCATCTGTTGTGACCTGTTGGGGATGAGGGGAAATAGAAGAGAGCGGAGGGAGATAGGACAAAAGACACACATTAAAATGATACAGTGCTTTTATAAGGTGTTGTACTTGCATAAACACTAGAAATCGGTCATTTTAGCCCATTGGTAGGTGGTTACTAGGCAACATGATGACATCATCATATCTGGTATAGATAAGAACCTTCACGGGCCCAAGCTGTACCTGTGTGCAAAGTCTGTTTGCTCAGCTCCTGATTGTGTAGGAGGAGTTTGCAGTCAAACTGAGATTTTGTGTATTATAGGATAGTATAATAGTATAGTATGTCCACCCTTCCTCAAACTCTCAAACAAGCCAAAATTTAAAAAATGTTTAAGTAACAGTGAGTCACATCAGCAAATGTTAATAGATTTTAAATTTTAACCCTGTACCATAACAACTCCTTACTCTTTTAGGTTAAAAAAATGTGTGTTGACTGAAGTAAAGAAGTTAGCTAGCAGTTAAACATGCTTGAACAAAGTAAGTTTTGTATTTGAAGGAATATGAATGTAAAAATGTTAGCATGCAGGAAACTGATAAATTAGCTGTAACTGTAAACTAAAGACTGTAAGTAGCACAGTGCTCATATGCGGTGTACACTTACACCAGACAGCTGAAAATTGCTGTTAAGTGATGAGATTTTTCATTTGGTATTTGTCTTATTCTAGTCATTTTACATAGTTTTAACATACCAACTTAACATTTACAAAAAGTACATTTGTTTTAGGTCTGTGTAAGGGCCCAAACTAGCTGAAATTTAGATTCATCACAACATCCTGTGCTGTCATAAGAAACTAAAAGGGCTAATCAGTTTCAGAGTCCATTTTCTGCTTTGAGACATATAGCTCAAAGCGCATGAAATTCAGTGTTCATTGATGAATACATCTAAGACTAACTTGTAACAAAGAGGAAACAGGGAGGCCTTCAATGCAAGCACTTTTTGATGAATATCCTTTTGTAACTATAAGCAGCTTCTTAATGTTTCGGCAGCTAACACAAGCTCAGAAAGAATCAGTCAGAAAGACAGAAAGACCAGAGCTCCTGCTGGTGGGATGCTCCTCTCTTTGCTGGCCTGCCCTTTAGACCCACAAAGAATGGAGGATGAAAGGAGAAAGCACTCTGTTTCCTTGGGCACCACTATCTCTTGCTCTCTGTGATAATCCTGTCTTTATGCCCGAGGGCCTTGATGGCCACCATGATGGCTCTGCCACATGCTCCTCGTTGCTGCTCTCAATTACGACTCAGTCTTTGTGCAGCACATACCCAGTCGACACCACCGTTTCCAACACAGCACACTTGCTCTTTTCTCATTTTCTTCTTTCTTTTTTCCCCCCACAAGCCATTTTATACACCATATGTCCTCTTTGACTGGGAAGCTAAAGGTTGCCTGGGGAGTTGGGAGCAGAAGAAAAAAAAAAGAGGAGCCGACTGCAGACTATTTTCCTCTTTGTGCAGACCCACTTTTCAAATGCAAAGCCTAAGCAAATGTTAATACTTAAGCTGCCACTAAAACTAACGGTTTCATGAATCCTCCATCACAAACAAATCGGCATATTCTTGTGCTTGTATGCTATGTTTCAGTGCACCATTTCCAATCCTTATTACATAACAGAGAATTGGAGGTAATTTCTCACGCGAAACAACCAGCAGTGCAGGCGAAAGCAGCGAGGTCAGTTTGCCCCAAGGCAGGACCAAAGCAGCAGTTATTAATAACAGAGGTGCAGGCAAAGAGAGCATTGCGCTCACCTGGTGTCCACTGGGAGCTGGGAATAGTAAACCACCTCTTATACACCTGGAAAACATGCCACAGCAGCAGTATTTGTGTATGTGTGTGTATTATTATTTTTTATTGCTATTTTGATAACACGTATACAAGCTGAATATGTGTTTTTTTTTTTACAAATAACCAGTCTATCCATACATGGGGAAACACCAGTGCAACACCCAACTTTTAGCTGCTTGTTTTGACCCTGGAGCTTTTACTTACTATGCTAAATAAGTGATAACACTAGCATGGATTACCAGATGGACAAAGAGTGCCGTAGGCCTGCAGAGCCTCCAAATGTCTCATGTTGTGTGTCAGTTGGGGTAATTTGATTTGTTTGGAGTCCCAGCATCAAATGAAACTATCAGGGCTTTAAGATGGCCTCAGCATTATTACCTGTCATGTCTACCTGCACCAGTTTACAAGGCGAGTTTCCGTGAATAAATTTGAATTATCTACATGGTCTCAATGACAGGATTGACAGTGGAAAGATGAGCGTTGTAGACTGCTGTCGGCATATAGAAAAACCTGTATATTTGCACACTTGGATTTGTGTTGGGATGAAGCAGAATTTAAATATAACTGGAAAACTCCCACACATGGGCTTTTTCTTTGATGTTTTATTGCATTCATTACATTGTGAACATTTGGTACAAGACAACAAAAGAGTAGCTGTGTTCAAATTGTGATGCTGTATGGGCACATACAAACACATCACATAATGCTTTTTGTCATTATTTGATGAGTTTGCAACATTGCCAACTGGTGACATTTTGACAACAGTGCTCAATAGTTGCAAAATAACCACAAATCCTTCTACAATATTGCAGTAAGATTATATAACAATGTAAATATGCATTTTACTAATGGAACTATGATGCTATATCAAAATCAGGGTTCCATTATAATATTTTATTAAATTTAGCATTTTTAGAGCATAATTGTTACATATTCACAATGCTGTTTGCAACATTGTTGCAGCGAAGCTCAGGTGTGACCTTTTTACGCTGGTATTATGTACTTTGAAATGATAAGCACATGTAAGAGACCAGTAGAGAATGTGACTACTATGGTGCCCCAACCAGATTTGTAGGGGTACTATACACAACATATAAAATGATGTGCATAATCCCTCTTTTTGCTGTGTACTACAAAAAAAAAAAAAGTTAAAAACATAAATAAATAATCAATCCATCTATCCTATTCCCCCTGTCTAATTCAGGGTTGTGGTTGGCTTGGAGTCGATCCCAGCTGTCATAGGGTGAGAGGTGGGGTAAACCACAGGCAGGTCGCCAATCTATCGCAGAGCTAACACAGAGAGACAGACAATCATTCACACTCACGGCCAATTTAGAATCACCAAGTAATCTAACTGCATGTCTGCATGGACTGTGGGAGGAAGCCGGAGTACCCAGAGGGAACCCACACAGACACAGGGAGAACATGCAAACTCCACACAGATAGATCGATAGATAGATAGATAGATAGATAGATAATTTTTTTCCTTTACCTGACAGTTAGCTTAGCCAGATACATTATATAGGGAGGAGACACAGCACTCAAAGACTCCTCAATAGAAATTTATGGGAGAACTCTGAAACTTTTTGGAGGTTTCCCTGGCCTCCAGTTAATAGCTGAAATGGGAAACAGCCAATCATGTTGTCATGCTGTCGCACACACACAGTACAGATTCACAATTGTTTTGTGAAACTACGTAGTAGTAGTATAACTTGTGAGGGGGAATGCTTTTTAAATCTTATGTTGGGGCAAAAACTTGGGAAGTGTTTCTTATCTTAACTCATGAATTTTTTTTTTATTTCCCAGTGGCCATTAAAATTAAAGTTACGACTTTCTCCCTGTTCATTTAAATATAGGCTTCAAAATAACTGCCTGGATTTGATCCAAGATGGCTGCCAAGTTGCCAGTCTCACTTCTGGAAGGACTTTAGCTTAGCTTATTTTAGCTTACTCCACTAACTAGAAGGGTAAGTGATAGGACGTGTTTTCCTTTCCACTCAATCACAATATTTCGACTCAACATTCTCATTTAATATGTCATTCAATATGTGAACTCAATGTCACTCAATAACTTTCCATTCAACACATTTCCCTAATATTATGCAATGCAATGTTCCATGTATAGTTAGAGACATAGTTGCTTTATCATACACATGCAGGCACATGCACGGAGACATGTATACACAGGGGAGTTAATGTTCCACATCTGGAGGTGTCCATTCAGTGACATGTAGGTAAACAGAGTCGTAAATATGTAGGGAGAAGAGGAGTTCAGGTGCCAGAAAGTCTAACCTTAAGAGGACACTAAGAAAGACCCAAAGCAGAGACCCCCCCCTGATGATGAGAAACACATGTTGGGAGGGCCACTATAAGATAGTCACAGCAGAGCTTTTGTTGTTCTTTCTGGGATGGCATGTACCAGGAAACCTTGGCCAAGAAGATATCTCAATGTATAATGTACTGTATATTAATTGTCACAACATGAATAAAGAAACTAAAACTACAGTAAGCTAGTTGAACGTACTCTCCCTTTTGCCTTATGACAGCTGGGGTAAGCTTCAGCCCCCTGGGACCCTGAATCTGTTAAGCGGAAGAAGACAGAGGGATGGAGGGCTGGATGGATAGTTTAGCTTAATTTCTTCATGTTAGGTTATAAAGAATATTTGTTTACTGTGATACAATATTAGATACCAGCATGTTTGGAACAGTGACATATTATAAGGGTTGCTTTACACTTGTGCAGTAATATTCCCTCTTGTTTATTTTTGACGTTTCTTTCATTTTTTTTCATTTTATTTTCTACTATTTTAACTGACCGGAGGCTGGTGAGGCTTCTGTGTGTCCAACGCTTCATTTGAATGGAAATCTTTAATCCAAAACAGGCAGTGGTCTTGCAGTGAAGTAGTCAGTGAAGCAACTATTTCCAGTAAGGGACTTACAAAAATCCAAAAATAAGCAAAAGTCATACATGAGGAAGAAATTTAACAATGGAAAGGGGGAACTGAAGAGTAGCTAATGTTGTACATACTGAGTTTCTATCCACTCAAAGTCAGCCAATCAAAATCAAGTATTGTCTGGCTCTGTTTGAACTGTACACTCTTTCAATCACATGGTGTTTGGACTAACTAGGGAACAAAATGCAGACAGCTGTTGATACATTTGCTCCAGATATTTGTCACTAAAACAATGGCAGAACATCTGCACCATACTTGGGGCCAGGGACACCTCAGCATTGCTATTTTTGGATGATTACACATTGCAACTGAAACTTATCTCGCCACAGCATTTAAATAAAAATGATAAGAACTGCATCTACTCACAAAAGCATGATGAAACATGCAGCTGTAACTTTATTATCTAATAATTTTTAAAATGTTAATTGTGTATTTATGTTACGCCCCTTCAAAACAGTCAAGTACATTAAAATACCAGTTTGCTTTTTCTTATATCTTATGAGCAAATCGTTCAATAGGAAGCAACTTAAAGTATCACTAGAATATTTAAGAATGAGTGCTTAAATGTGATTATGGTGGGCATTTTAATAGTATTTTTTTTTATCCTGGTGTTGGGGCATAGGAGAAGATGAGCCACTGTATAGTTGAGATATATACAGATATATACAGGCCACAGTGCATGATGGTCTTGCTCACAGTGTACAGCTTGTCTGCACCCTTTTTTGGTGCATTTGATGATTTTGTAGTGCACTACAGTGGAAATTTACAGATGATATTTTGAATAGCTCTCTAAAATGGTGGAGGCATGATATAGCACACTTTATAGTGAACAGGTGGACAGTTTAAACACACAGATGTAACTAATAACACTGTAAGCCGGTTATAGAGGGGAGTCCTGTGATAAAGCTGTTAATTCCACCTGTGTTTTCTTCTGTTATTATATTCAAAAATATCCACAGTTTAAAAAAAAAAAAAAAAAAAGCC
>VUQS01075711.1:0-49135 GCA_015108495.1 Heterochromis multidens
ACTGTTTGAGGTTGTGGACAGGTGTCTTTTATACTGATAATGAGTTCAAACAGGTGCCATCAATACAGGTGACGACTGGAGGACAGAGGAGCCTCTTACAGAAGAAGTTACAGGTCTGTGAGAGCCAGAAGTCTTGCTTGTTTGTAGGTGACCAAATACTTATTTTCCACCGTAATTTGCAAATAAATTCTTTAAAAATCAGACAATGTGATTTTCTGGATTGTTTTTTCTCATTTTGTCTCTCATAGTTGAGGTATACCTATGATGAAAATTACAGGCCTCTCTCATCTTTTTAAGTGGGAGAACTTGCACAATTGGTGGCTGACTAAATACTTTTTTGCCCCACTGTATCTCCAAAGTGAACAAATCCACCTGCCAGCGCCTCTAACACTCCCTACAAAACCTGGCAAAAATTATGGAATCACCACAGTTGAAGGTTGTCTTTATTTACTTTGCAGTAAATAAAGACAGAAAACTAGTTTTGTTTAATAGCTGAACACTCTGGCTGCAACATACCGCAAACAAATTTAATTAAATCTTTTTAAGTAATGGCAGATTTTTTTTTACAGATGAAGTACAGGAAGAAAATTATGGAATCACTTTGTGATTTGTGTTTCTAAAACAAATACCTTCAAAAATCCAATAGAGAGTGTTTGCAGACTATCTGTGTATGTTCAAGCAGTACCACAGGAAAGTACCACAGTTTCTTCATTCTTGTTTTAAACCATCCATCCATCCATTTTCCTACGCTTATACAATTAAGGGTCTTGGTTTGACTGGAGCGTGTCCCAGTTGTCAAGTGCATGGACAAACTGAATGTCTGACATCTTTATGTCAGGTCTTTAACCTGCCAGTTCCCTGTAGTACAAAGTCTGTGTGATGTCAGATTGCGCCAAAGTACAAATAGCACTTAATTGTCTAGTCTATCCACCATTAGGAAGGGGGCATCGTGTGTGCTGCCTCCTCTTGGGTCTACCTGGGTAGCTCCCTCACTTTATACCCAAATGGAGTTTGAAGAGGGGGACTTCCTGTTGTGTGCTACATGTTTGAATTTCATGCTTGAAGGCTTCAGTCTTTATGCTAAGCTATGCAAACTCATACTTGTCTGGCTACAGCCAGCAGTCAAAGTGGTATCTTCTCATCTATTTACACAGAGATTAGTTGTAAGCAGTTCAATCAAAGGTTATTTCCAAATCTCATATTGCTGTGTTTAAATAATCAGAGGCCTAAATGGCCCGGTAATTATCTTAGGTCCTTTGAGCTCCTTTTGTGAATGGATTGAGGAGGATTTTTTTTCCAAGCTTTAAACAATACTAGCTTCTCATTTTCAGCCATCTTTGCAGTATCACATTTAAGCTTGGAAGTAATTATGTAAATGGCTTTGTTGAAAATTGCTAACCTTGGTGAATTACTGCCATCAGAGCAAGAGAAATCCCTCTTTCTAATGGAGGGGAAAAAGTGAACAACTCTTTTTAACTCCTAAAAGTTCTTAGTAATTTCTTGTGAGGATCAGTTTTTAAGTGAGTGAAAAGTATATGGTTTATTTCCTGTTCACATTTTTTTTTCTTTTAAAAATCCCACTAAGAAGTTTAGCAGCTGACTGCAGGCCAGACATTTTACCACATGTTCACAGACTGATGTGAGTGCAAGGAATATTTTCACAAATACACCTTCTAATTTTTAAGCAGTCCAGTCCTGTAGGAAAAAACTGATGTAATGTTGCAGGAATATTAGCATGTTGCCAGAGGCATGGGTCCATGTATAAGCTGGTGGGCTTCAGCTTATGACTTCCATGGCTTCACACATCTGATACAGATTCGCTGTTAAGCTCAAGGATGTAAAATATCCCTCCTGTTCTTCAGTCGGTCAGTTCTCTCTCACGCATTGTCTTTTTAAAATCCTTTTCTATAAACCGGAGGTTGTGTGGTAAACTTTCCCAGTGAAGTATTAGAGGCAGTATTTAGTCAAGTAATGTACTCCAGTACAAATCTCCAATATTCCAAAAAAGTTGGGGCGCTGTGTAAAATGTAAATAAAAACAGAATGTAATGACTTGCAAATCTCATAAACCCATATATTATTCACAATAGAACATAGAAAACATACAACAGGCTGGAAAAGTCAAAGAAACAGCTGGAGGAACATTTTGCAACTAATGAGGTTAACTGGCAACAGGTCAGTAACATGATGTTCTTTTTATATATTCGCTTTAAAAGTAGTATCTTAAAGAGGAGTTTCTCAGAAGTAAAGATGGGCAGAGGTTCACCAGTCTGCAAAACAACTGCATCTACAAATTGTGGAGCAATTTCAGAATAATGTTTATCAACATGACATTTCAAAGACTTTGAATATCTCATCAGCTACTTTTGGATTCTGAAAATCTGGAGAAATCTCTGTGCGCAAGGGACAAAGCTGATTATCAGTATTGTCTCTGCTCTTTGGCTCCTCAGGCGGCACTGCATTAAAAACAGCATTAAAATTGTCTGTGAGTTCAGTCAGTTCACTTTGCCATCCACAAATGCAGGTTAAAGCTCTATCACGCAAAGAAGAAGCCATATATGAACGTGATCCAGAAATGCCATCGTCTTTGGGCCAAAGCTCATTTAAAATGGACTAAGGAAAAGTGGAAAACAGTTCTGTGGTCAGACAAATTGAAATTTGAAATTATTTTTGGACCCTGCATCCTCGGAGCTAAAGAGGAGAGGGATCATCTGGCTTGTTATGAGAGTTCAGTCCAAAAGCCGCACATCTTTGATTGTATGGGGGTGCATTAGTGCCTATGGAATAGGCAGCTTGCACATCTGGAAAGGCACCATCAATGCTGAGAGGTATATACAGGTTTTAGAGCAACATATGTTCCCATCAAGACAATACTAAACCACATACTGCAGCTATTACAACAGAATGGCTTCGTATTAGAAGAGTCTAGGTGCTGAACTGGCCTGCCTGCAGTCCAGACCTTTCACCAACTGAAAACATTTGGAGCATCATAAGATGAAAAATACAACAAAGAAGACCCAGGACTGTTGAGCAGCTAGAATCGTACATCAGGGGCAACATTCCTCTCCCAAAAGTCCAGCAGCTGGTCTCCTCAGTTCCCAGTTATTTGTGGACTGTTGTTAAAAGAAGAGGAGATGCTACACAGTGGTAAACATGGCTCCATACCAGCTTTTTGAGACATGTTGCTGCCATCAAATTAAAAATGACCTTATTTTTTTTTCTAAAAATGGTACATTTTCTCAGTTTAACCATTTGATATGTTTTCTATGTTCTGTTGGGAATAAAATCTGAGATTATGAGATTTTCAAATCACTACATTCTGTTTTTATTTACATTTCACACAGTGTCCCAACTTTTTTGGAATTGGGGTTGTAGTTTACCTGGGTAGTAATTGCAGTCATTCTGTTTTATGTAACCTTTTTTTTTCAGTCACACTGGTGGCATGGACTTATAAATGTGATCATTTTCAGTCCACTACTTTAGATCCACAACAACAAAATACAATGAAAGCCATGAAGTTTAATGAAGAAGAATCATCATGATTTTTATGGTTTCCCAGACATTTTTAGTGCCAACATTGTGTCAAAATCCTTTGGTTTATGATCAAAACTACAAAATTAAGTCATCATAATACCTGCCAAATGCTGATACACGAGCATTGTCTGGTCCTGTCTTGTTTTAATGTTGTTACCTCTGACATTCTGATTTCAACCATTGTTGCTACACTTAACCACAAATCATTACTGTTTTGATTCGATTCTTCATATTAAAATAAAGAAATGAATCTTTAAATTATTTTAGCATCAAAAGAGAAGTGGTGAGATAGTTAAAAAAAAATTCCTTTTATTGTCAGTCATCTATTTTTGCTGCCGTGACAGGATGTTACTGATCCTTACTGTGACCTCACCTGCTGATTGTGTGCTCCACCTAATAATAAAAAAGGGCTTTACTGCATATTGCCTCCAGCTTATTGAACTCAAAGACCAGGTCAGTGTACCTCTGTACACAGTCTTTTTTTTACATTATACCACTAGGGGTCGCCAAAGTAAAAAAAAAAAATGTTAATGAAGATTTTCAAAAACATTCAGCAGTTGGAATCTCTTCTGCAGCTTGTAATTAGTTTTATATGTTGTTGTGTTGTGGTGATTATTTAAATTAAACTAGAAGCATGGCATCTCTGTGGTTTGTTGATTTAGATGTTTCAGTTTATCCTTCCTTCATATGCTGTCAAATGCTTTGGACTAACATGCATCCCATTCACAACAACTGGACGTTTTCCAAGAATTAATCCATCTGTTAAACAGAGTTCTCAGGTCTGTATGTGCATGAGTTATTACAGCTGTGAGACAATTATTTTCCAGTCTTTAACAGGTTCATGGATCTAATTTTGTGATTCATGCTGACACAGCGGGTCTGTGTTGGCAAATTACCCTGGTTTCCTCCATGACAGACAAAAACTGGAAGGACTTTAAGTGCAGTGTAAGTCAGTATAAATGAATGTGTACTGCCTTCATGATGCTTTCATTATGATCAGCAAAATTATCTGCACTTTAATAAATGAGGCCTTAGCCACGTGAATCACGTGTGTGCCACTAGAAGCCAGGAATACATCTGGGATCTGCTTCACTGAATGTATTTGATGCATATTCTGTTGTTTTTACAATGCTTATGGTCACATTTCATGCACTACAAGCTATTATCAAGTTTACCATTGAACTATGAACTTAACCAAAGCTGCAGCTTTCACACAAACATCTGAGGGCATCACAACCACAAAGATGTGGTATTTCCTGTGCAAAAAGCTGAGAGGGAAATATCTGAAGCCACAGCGATAGCTATTATTATCACAGGAGGCATTTAGATGCACAGCACCCCACCACGCCAATTCAAAGAAAGAAACCCTACATGTTCCTATGTTTCAAATTAAAATATTCAAACACAGGGAACCCCCTTCGACTTTTTTTTCCTCTCAATCAGATAATTTAGTTTTCCGATGTAGAAATGAAACAGCAGCACTTTTCACTGGCTTCTACTTGCAAACTTCCATAAGCTTAAAATCCATTTGCTTGGTTAATACAAACACCTACACTGTTTCTGGCTGGGCTTTAGGGCACCTTTATTATCATTATTAGACTTTACTTTTGCATATCTGGCTTGCAAATGCTTGTATACTGTAGATGTTTTTTTTACTTGATTACTTGATTTTTATGGATATTATTTATTTGATTTATTAAAATCTTTGGTTATTTTAACAATGGTTGTTTTCAAAGACTAGGAGAGGTCCCCTTTCATAATAATAATTAGTACATAATATCATCAACAGATTCAGAGAATCTGGAGAAATCTCTGTGCGCTAGGGAAAAGGCTGAAAATCAATATTGGATGCCCGTGATCTTTGGGCCCTCAGGCGGCACTGCATTAAAAACAGGTATTATTCTGTCACTGAAATAACTGCATGGGCTCAGGAACACTTCCAAAAATAACTGCAGGTTAAAGCGCAATCATGCAGTGAAGAAGCCATTTATGAACATGATCCAGAAATGTCGCTGTCTTCTTTGGGCCAAAGTTGATTTAAAATGGACTGAGGAAAAGTGGAAAACTATTCTGAGGTCAGATGGATCAGAATTTAAAATTATTTTTGGAAAACACAGACACTACATCCTCTGGACTAAAGCGGAGAGGGACCATCCAGCTTGTTATCAACGTTCAGTTCAAAAGCCTGCATCTCAGATGGCATGGGGGTGCATCAGTGCCTATGTAATAAGCAGCTTGCACATCTGGAAAGGTACCATCACTGCTGATGGGTATATACGGGTTGCTTCCATCCAGATGATATCTTTTTCAGGGAATGCCTTGCATATTTCATCAAGACAATGCTAAACCACATACTGCATCTATCACAACAGCATGGCTTCATAGCAGAAGAATCCAAGCACTGATATGGTCTGCCTGCAATCCAGACTTTTCACCAACTGAAAACTTTTGGTGCATTATGAAATGAAAAATACGACAAAGAAGACTGAGGACTGTTGAGCAGTTAGAATCATAAATCAGACAAGAATGGGACAACATTCCTCTCCCAAAAGTCCAGCAACTGGTCACCTCAGTCCCCAGATGTTTACAGACTGTTGTTAAAAGAAGAGGGGATTATACACAGTAGTAAACATAACCCTTTCCCAACTTTTTTGAGACATGTTGATGCTATCAAATTCAGAATGGCCTCATTTTTTTTCTTAAAATGGTACATTTTCACAGTTTAAACATTTGATATGTTTTCTATGTTCTACTGTAAATAAAATATGAGTTTATGAGATTTGCAAATCATTGTATTCTGTTTTTATTTACATTTTACACAGCGTCTCAACTTTGTCAGCATGCTAATACTTGCTAAGTGCAGTACAAGACTGCATACAGTATAAAAGACATACTGTCTAAGAAGCCAACGCAGTTGTGCCTTAAAGCTTAATTCCTTGCACCTTGCATTCCTTGACCTGCAGGGGGCGACTCATCTGGTATCAAAAAGACTTCCAGTTGTAATACTTCACTAAAAACTACAAATTTTATGGTGGCTCTTCCAGAAATATACCTGGTGGTCTTCTTCTATAAACTATGGATGTTTGTATCATACTAGATTACAATCAGTCCCTGACAATGTCTGACTGACATTACTGGTCAATTTAACCAGCAAACGAGTGCTTAGACAAAACCTACAGCATGTATGGACAGGCTGTTTTAACACTGCATGTTTTCATCAGCTGCCTGAGCGTCTGACGCCTTGCTTGAGATTTTCTGGTGACAGCCAGCCTCTTTGTTTCAGAGAAAAGGGTGATAGCCAGACTGATGGACACACTGCTCATCTGTTGGGGCATGTTTGTGTCTGCTGCCATAGCAACCGTCCTGCTGTGATGGCAGATGCAAGGAGGAGATCGTAGCTGCTCCATGATTCAAAGCAAAACTCTGGATCTGCAAAGACTCAGGCTGAACTCAGCTGCCACCCACCCAACCATCAGCTGGGTGAGGGTCCAGGTGCTGATTCCTTTCAAAAGAAAGGACTGATAAAAAGAAAACATAAATGCTGCTGGGATGAAGTCATAACTCGCATTATCTTCTATTATCAAGAAACTGACAAAAACAGTAGGGGAGCTCATTTATGGAGCAGGTTGACAGGTTATTCTTTAATGTTTACTTGACTTGATAATCAGTGTATCTGCACTGAAGTGGACATTTATTTTCAGTTGTGGTTAAGGTTTTACATCATAGGTTAGGACAATGTTGACAATAAATCTTTCTTTAACGTGTCATCCTGTGGATTAGCAAGTTTTGTAGATCCAGAAATAGACCTTTCATGTCATCAAGTCCCCGCTCATCTTGTGTTTCCTGTCGCTCCAAACTGTCACACATTTTTCAAACTATATAATTTGGAACGAGTCACAGATGAGAAGCTTTAAAGTGCAAAGAAAAATATTCAAGTTCATCACAATTGGACAGCTCTGTCTGCTGATGAAGATCTTCTAAACCAAACAAAAGCTTATCGTTATGCAATAACTACTACTGTGTGTTGCATCTGGCTGTTACTGTCCTCCTAGCGCAGGGAGTTTCATGACTTTTGTTCCAATATGTTCTTCTTGTGTTTCAGGACAACAGTTAGGTAGATCTTCACGTATAGGAACATTTAAAGTTTGCAAAGGAGTCAATGAATAAATAAAGAAGTGACACAAATTTTGCAAAGTGTTTAATCAGACTGCCCACCTTAATAAAAAGATGAGACCAGAGGGCAACCACTTCGTAATATATAAGGGGAATACAAAATCAGACAACAGAGTTCAAATCCATAAAATAAAAGCACACGGACGCAAAATGTCTTCTCTGAATGAGAGCACGGTTTGGTTGCTGGTTTTTTGTAACTTCTGAGCATGCTGGCTTTTTCCTTGTAGTTTCCAGGCAACATTTTCACTGCAGGGCCCCTGAACCTGACAGTGAAGCCAAGAAAAACACACGTCAGAAAGAGCAAAGTACAAGACGTGATTTGCTTACTATCTTTGTCTATGAAAATGGCATGGAAACTACATGAGATGAACAAATGTAAGCAAATGAATGAACGGACGATGGATGTGAATACCTATTTATTTATATGTGTGGCTTTCAGTTCCACCGCGTCCAAATCCTGGAAGGAAGAAAGACAGAAATTAAAAAAAAAAAAAACAACATTATTTCAAAATAAAATCTGGGAGGGAAGGGAAATAGTTAAACATTACAGGAATCTGAGACTGAGCTAGTCCTTTCATTGGATTTGGATTGACGTTTAAATGTTTTACTGCGTGTGTGATCAGGTGATGGTGTGTGCTCTGATAGGACCATTTCCAGCTTTAACAACACCACATGCAAAACATTATCCTCATTCAGGGTGTAGCTCCTGGCTGAGACAAAGTCTCAGGACCAAAGGTGACTGAGTCTGTCCTTTATAATTCTCAGAACTGCTCAAGTCTTTGAGATTGTGCTGCCTGGGGGCGTCAGAGTGAGTTCAGTCGTTGTGTAATCTGGATTATTTGAGCTGAATGTGCTTACCTTTAGGTCCAAACATAGCAGCATAGCAGGGTTTGTTACAGTATGGTTTGCCTTCATGCTGTAAGAGGCAAAGATATGTCAAAACATCTGGAAACATTAAAGTTGTTACTGTGTACGTCTGCATTATCACCGTATTTACTTCCCCTGTATTTAGAGGGTGGTTTTAGTAAAAACATTTCAACATTATGCAGATTGGAATCACATTTTATAAAACCTTGCACGCATTAGGTGAAACTGCAGGATATTTTCATGTGATTTGAATATCTCACCTCTGCGTGTGATCCAGGTGAAAGTGTCTTGTTGCACTTCTCACATCTTAGGCAGGGCCTGTGCCAGTCCTTTCCCAGTGATGTCACCTTCTCGGCTGCAAAACATAAAAAGAGATAAAATTAAAAAAAACTCTTCCCACAAACAAAGACAGTGTTCTCTAGAGAGAACACGGAAGCGTTGCACGGTCACACACTGGGCCAGTTCGAATTTGAGAGACATATGAGGTCTCTGTGCTGTAAATTTTAATCCAATGTCTGTTTTAAAGCAACAAGATCTACTTTTTTTGCAGACATGCTTGAGAACACTGGTGGGTGTGGTACTTGAAGAGAACAGGATTGAGTGTCCCTGAGGAATGTGTCCTCCGTCTGCCTCACAAACCCTAATACAGCCAGTTTTTATCAGTTTGTCAGGGCTGGTCTGCACAAACATCCATCATGAGGACTGTAAAAGTGGGAGGGAACTGGACTCAACAGAGTCTTATGTTTCAGGGCTGGAGAAGACTAATCACATGCTAACATGTGGACAAATTGTGGCCAAGAATCTGCTCAGGTTAAACAAGGGTGACCTCCAAGGCCAAGCGTTATCCTGAGCCATATGGGTTAACTGAAGACATAACAGGATTAACCTCTGCAGATTTTTGAAAAAACTAGAAAGTAAGAAAGGACAGCAGATGTACAAAAGAATGAAACTATCAAAAAGTCAGGAAATGACCTATTTCCTCCCTAAGAATAGCCTGATGTGCCATGAGATTATGCAACAGATGGTGGATACAGGGTGGGGTCAGCCTCTCACTCTCAGGCCAACTCATTGAAAAATTTTCAGCTGAATGTGGTGGACAAAAAAGTCTGACCTCAAACAATGACTGTACTTAACTTCAAATGAAAAACCAATGCACTGAGCAAACAGTGGCCTGACAGTGATGAAGGAGACTATAATGATGCTCATTCATGTTCACTTGATCATGTATAAATCTGATAAGCTTATTGTTTTGCATGACAGCCACAGTATTTATTTTACTTCATGATACAACAAGAAATTAGGCGGGCCAGACAGAAGAATAATGAAGTCCGCTTTCAGCATTAACTCTGCAGCACGTTGGAGCAAGTCCAGCATACACAAACATGCACATCTGAATGGAAAAACATATTATTGGAGGGGGGACTCTTCAACTTTTACTTTCAAATAATTCCCCAAAATATTCAAGGAGAGGCTGTTAAGCTAAAAAAAGAAATAAACAGTGTATTTTAAGCCCTTCGCATTATGAGAATGGGACATGCTGCAGCTGTTTTCTGCACATATTTATAAAAGTATACTTATTTAGTTTCTTGCGAATTTAGATGAGAAAACGGATAAAACTGCGCATTTAGAAGACAGTTAGTTAAGCTTTGCATAAAGACTGGATCAGCAAGCCGGAATCTGTCCAGAAATAATACAAATCTGCATAGCAGAGGCTCTGGCTGATTAAAAATATCTGTTATATGTGGCTAAATTAAACACACAAGACTCAATGTTAAGTTGTAAATGCGCATTTTGTTTTAGCTGTTACTTGACAGGTATTTCTTGATGAACTTGAGGTAACAAGATATATATTACATGTACAGCCTTAATGCACAATCTCTGTACATCTAAATCAACACTGCCCTCCTTGCTCCCAACAGTGCTCCTGTAGCACAAAGCACGATTGTCTGAAAAATTTCCATCAAGAGCAAAGCATTCGTTTTTTTTGGACTTGGACCTCCATCATTCAGGCAGTCAGTGGTAGCCTGATTGTTTCCATCTGAGTGCATAGTAATGTTAAGACAAAGAGCAGCAAAAGAGATGGAGAAAGATGGGAAGGGAGTGAAGCTACAAAGTGCAATGAAGACAATATCAAAAAGTGGATAAGTGGATAGGAGTGAAACAGTTATGCAGACAGTTTGAGACAATGACAAGACTGTGAATCCACACAAAGAATGCAAAGCTTTGTTTCAGGTTTCTTTTCCCTCGTTTGGAAATTAACTTTTTCTTTTTCTACATAGAAAAAAAAAAAAGACAAAAAAGGATGGCTGGCTTGTTCTGGCCGAAACAAATTGGTTTGCTTGTTTTGGCAAGGAGAGGAGAGTTTATCCATAAGCAGGGAGAAAGGAAAGTCACACGGTCCATCCATCTGACTGACAGTCTAAAGACTTGTCTTTGCATTTTGCTTTGGCCTCGGCTCCTGTGCATCTTCCCCGAGAGAAGATTTATCTGTTGTGCTACTGAGCAGGAGACAATGTGTTGAATGGATTAAGACACAAATAAAAACTGAGAGGGCCCCCTTTCCTCTTCGGATGCTGTAACTGGTCCCAGCTTTGATGGCATTCTCACAAGACGGACGGAGGTGTATTTCAGCAGAGGAAAAACCTGTTTCCTCCGTCTAGTCATTATTCACGGAGCTCATCCCTCATTAAGGAGGACAAGACACTTCCAGCAGGAGCAAAGATCTGAGACTCCAAAGTAATCTGACAGCAAGAAGGCTTACAAAGTGCAGCGACCTTTAAAGGCTGCTATTTATCTGTGTAAATATGTTATATTTGACTACATTTATTATTTATGACTATCTTCAGTGTATTGAGTACACAGTATTATATATGATAGCAGTAATCCAATAATTCGTGATACTCGTTGCACACTTTGGCTTCATGCGTATTTTTCAGCATTAGAAACTCTATTTTAACTGCTTTTTCAATGATTAACTCTTCCAAAAATGCAAACACGCACTATTTCTTATTTCCTAAACTTATTAACAGGTTATTAATATATACCAGGAAAGCATTTTACGCAGGTTTAATATTTTGTTCGTCTAAAATGCAAATGAAAGTCATGCGCCTCTGTCATATTGTCAAACTCTTGGGTTCCTGTTTCGTACAAAAAAAAAAAAGCCGCCAGTTTTTAGAAACTAGGAAATTCACCGATGCTGTTCACAGTATTAGTGCAATCGAGTAAAATTATAATAGAGAGGTCGGATCTTACCGAAGTAAACTTCCTTCTCGCACTTCGGGCACTTCGGCATTTTGTTGCAGCTGTGTGTGTTAATCTGGAGGAGAGAGCAAAGTCTTGCAGCTGTGACTGGCCCACCTGTTAGCTCTGACTGACCACGCCTGCTCTGAAGTGCAGATGTTGCTGCACTCCGTGCTGCATTTATAGCGCAGAGGAAATAGTTCAACTGTTTTTTTCCCTGCAGTGGGAGAGGCCTCAACCACGTTGTGTCGAAGAGACGTGTACGTGCAGAGCACATCACATGAGGAACAGAAATTAAAGAATGGGCTTACTACACATAAAGTGCATTTCTTTTTGCATTTCTTACATAACAAGGTTTTACTTTATCCCTCATTATAAGTAGGCCATTCAGCATTTCTTCTATTCCAGGTCACATTAAGAAATCCATAAAAAATTGCTCGATATTTTCAGCTTTTGTTTATGTTTTGTATCCACGGATTTCCAAGGTTAATTTGGTTTAATATGTACAATAAAATAATTCAAATCATGTTAAATTGCTGCGACTAAAGTACAGTCTCCTTCTTAAACTAATCAGATAATTAGAGTGTAGCATTTCATACGCTAATTGAACTAATTAAACACTCACTGAATTATTGATTTTAAGTTTAAATCCTCATGGGAACTTAATCTCTCACCTCCCTCATTTTAAAACTTTGTAAACAATGATTATGTGACTTATAACTCCTATAAGAAAATATTGTAAATATTATCCCAAAAAACCTCCCAAAGCTGAGCTGCCTTCTCTGTAAGGAGGGTTAAAGGGGCCTCTTCACTGTCATCATCATCGATCTACGTCACCAGGCTATTCACTGCTTGCTGGCAAGATAATCCACATGATGAATAATCCAAGTTGAGGTGCACACACCTGTGCTTGACGAGCTTTATGCATTCAGCAGTGCAGGTTTTCTTTACATGTGGGCATAATAAAATGTAGGTACATACTCTTTGGAATTACTCTGCACAAATAAGTGTGATTTGACTTGTATTTAAGTCACAAGTACAGTCAAACACAATAACACAAAAAACAAGCACAGCACCTGGTCTGTTGTTTGTTGTTTTTGGTTTTTTGAAGAAGTCACTGTTGGCTTGAGATTGCACCACACTCGTGAAGATATTGATGTCAGCTGGCTCTCATGCTTGGTCTTTGGCATAGTCATTGCAGCACAAGGAGATCAAACCCAACCCAGGATGACTTTTGACCTGATCAGAAAAGTCACCGTTGCATAATAATCCATATGTGTATGTGTGGGAGCTGCACATATAGACACACCTGTTCTCCACCACAGTTGAATGACTTCTCAAACTCTCTGAGGATCCTATGGAAATGAGATCACCATGGCAACATAGCAAAACAAAAACAAAAAAAGTCAGTTTTGATATGTTGTCTTTAGATTTGTTGGTGCATTCATGACGATAGCGGAGCTAATCCAGATGACATTTTAACAGAGATAATTTTTTATTGCCACAACCACAAGATCCAACCCATATCCCTCTAATATTAGGTGTCAGGCATTAAACATGGAGGGATCACATATTTACTTCATCTGGAGGCATCAGTGTTAGTTAACAGCAGCGGGAAACATACTAAACCATGGAGAGAAAAAAGGGAAATCCAACCCAACATGCTTCCATCAGTGCTAGCAGTGTGACTAATCAGGTCCTCGGCACTGCAAATTTCTGAGCACTGAGGGAAAATTTAACAATACTGACTAAAATAATGAAGATCCAGTGCAATACTGTTGCAGTCTTATTAGCTGTAGTTCACAGTGAAGGTTTAACCTGAAGGTTTGGCTAAATCCTTGGTGTGAGAGCTTCACTATGTGATTTTCTTCATGGGATGGCTTTCATTAAATTTGGGATATAAGGCTGAAGCCTAATCTTCACTGATTAATCAGTGAGCTAATCTCCCAGCCACCCAGGTAGCTGGGATGGTGGGGTGTTACGCCTCACTGCTCCACAGTCCGCTGGGGTTTCGTCCAGCCATTGAGGTTGATGTGTTGCTGCCTTGTAATTACACCAAAAAAGAGATTAGCTCAACTCCCTTAAATTAGACAAGATTAACGTGGAGGTTTCATGTTCTACATCACTAATCAAGCACAGTAAAACTCAAGAACCACATGAAGACATTAATGTACACATGCACATCAGCAGAATCGAGCTGTACAGGCAGATGTGAGCTTCAGTTTACAGTTTTTTAGAATTAGAGCTGCTTATGGTGGCAGAATTGTTTGGGAAAAGTGGTTTTAGCTGCTTTGAGGTTATATGTTTGATGTTATTCTGCTGAATTATATCAGAAAAGGGAAAGAATTGACTCCATTTCCATTTTCAATCACCTTGGTGTAGTCGCCAAATTCAAAAGTCTTGATGAACCTTTGGAGTTGAAAGACTGAGCCTATGCACAAGTGTTAAAAGCTGCAGATCCTATGATGGCTGACTCCAAAAGTGAGTCAGTCCCCATAGACTCCCATGTTAAAATGACCAAGTGTACAGCAGAAATAAACCTGTTTACCGCCTGGTACAAAAAAAGAGAGGCTAATTTCTCCTTTCATGACAAAGGTATGAGGATTAAATTTTTCTTTGTCCTTCATATTATATCAAAATTATATTTTAAGTATATTATAAGTTGTGGATTTTTAAGTGCCAACTAGGCCGCAAGCTGCCTGGTAGGCTTTACCACATGAAGTCACTGAACTGAACCTCACAACAGTGTTTGTGCTGTTGGTGCCTTTTAATTTAATGATCTGACATGTTATATGGCCAACCATGTTCTCCATTGTACCTACAGCCAGTCCAAGGAGTCTGTGCTCCAGTTCTGATGAGTGAAATTCCAGCATTTTATACTTCGTAGCTCTAATTAGCAGGTATTTAGTTCTTAAATGCACTTTGCTTGCAAGCTTGCTTGTTAGTTGATATATTTAGCACCCCATTATCTAAATATGACCATTTTGGCTCTGAAAAAAACATGATGACAGTGACAAATGTGCATTGGCTCCATAGTGCAGTGGGTTACACATTTGCCTAACAAGTGAAAGTTCCCCAGTTAGTTTCTGGGAGGAGACGCAAATTTTTTGGGGGGGTTGTATCAGGAAGGTATGGAAGCTTGATTCTGCCACTGAAAGATTTTATTTAGATTTTTTTTGTTGTTGTTTTTGCCATCCATAAGTCAACTTGGCACTTTGAAAAGGGAGTTGACGAACCAGTGAGTGTTGTCATGCTGACTATGTCCATCTTTTATGTGACCTCTCTGATCTCAGCCCAGGCAAGTTGTTCAAGGACTTTGGGGTATTTAGTGATCTTCTGTTTTAAATTAAGGATTGCTAACATGACTTATCTTATAATTTCATAAATATAATTAACTTAAAAATAAATAGAGGATTCAGTCGTTACTAAATGGTAGAATGGAGTGAAACAGTCATTAAAACTGTTTATGAAAATACACCTAAACAGTTAAATAGTCAAGGTGGATATAACTAGTAAGTTTGTATTGATGTAGGATCACAAGTATATAAAATGTGTTACTTGTATTGAGGTCTCAGCATTTGGGCTAAATTTACTTATCTGAAAATGCTTGCATGCTGTGCCTTTGGCATTTTTCTTCATTTAATTTTCCTTGAACTTCAGTTCTAGAGTACAACCCTGGAAAACTGAGAGTTTCATGGTAAAATCTCATAAAGATGTCAGTGTGACGGGTTTATATTTTATGACAGAAAAAGTCTATTCAGTGTTTCTGCTGCAACTACGTCATGCTTTCCTCAAATGTAGTCACAATGCTGTTTTATATTCTAGTCACATCATTCAAACACACTGATACTGTGCTTGACCTTTAAACCAGTGAATTCATGTGATCCATGTGTGGCTTTGGCTCCAGCTCTTCATGCACTGAGCAGCTACTGGGAGCTACTGTCAGGTGTCAGACTGTTTTATTTTTGGATGCATGCCTGCTGCATTTGATGCAGTAAAATCTGACATTTCAATTGCATGTGCATTAATCAGAAAATTAAGAGGAAAATTAGAGAGGCCTCTTAATTTGCTGGAAGATTAATCGCCCATGGAAAAAGTCCAAAATTACTTGCAGAGCAGCAAAATGAGCCCAATAAATTTAATGTCATGGGTCTCAACATAACCTCTGCCCTGCTTGTTTGATTTTTTTTTCTGGGTTTTGTTGAATTTATGTGAGCAGCACTGCAATTATACACAGTGATGGATCAGTTTCCGCACAAGGAGCAACAAAAGCAAACATAATCTGTTTTTAGGGAAACGCGGAGTGAAAGGAAAAAAGAAATCATGGCAGGGTGTTGGCCATCACTCCTACAGATCTGTCAGATGGATGCCCAGGGGATGGAGAAGGAGCAGGGGAGAAGATGAAACACGAAAGCCAGTTGGAGGAGTACACTGTGTCCACTGTGGCTGAGCGATGGAAGGAAGTCCTTTTTTAATTAACTGTACATGTATTCAGTGTGCAAGACGTTCAACAAATGCACCTTTTTACATACTATTTAAAGATGGTATAATCAGTTTTTCACCCAGCTTATGAAGCATTTTATCGTCTTTCAGCTTATTGCTTTGGTTTTATGGGCTCCCACATGATTGTTTAGATTCACTTTCACTGATTTATCAACTTTAATCAGTGACAATGATCCAAATTCTACTTTTTTCCCTCTCACACACACACAAAGGCACACTAGTTTTTCCAAGGTTGCTATCAGCCAGTATCTTATTTTAGGTCTTTACCTCTGCTCTCCTTTGATGATCCCATTGCCTCACCCTCCACATAAGTTTCCTGTGATCTGAACCAAACAGAGAAATGGTGGACTGTCTGCACTTTTTCGAGGTTTCTGGAGAGATGAGCGCTCTCTGGTTCAGAAGCATAACATGATTCACTCTTTACTGTAGGTTGACTGTATTGCCAATCAGTGCTGTAATGACACCTGTCTAATCAAAAGAAGAATACTTATGTTCTGATCCATGCCAGGAAGATGACTGCATGCCAAAATGAAATACTGCAAATTTGACATAATTACTTGTAATAAGGGGATCTTTTCCCAGTGAAACTCCCTTTTGATATATATATTACAAACTGCATGTAGTAGTAATGATGTCATACCACATAACATTGCACGCCTTCATAAAGTTTCCCTCAAATGCCCTAAAGATCATTGTCACTCAGCTCACTGACATATTTGTGCTGTCCTTTGTCTTGCATCACATCATCTTGGAGGCATTTTTTGTCTTTCATCATGCTGAGCTGCACTTTTCTGGTTTGAACATGTACACCCACTAATCTTCTTGTCAAGATGACTTACAGGCAGATGAATCCTGGTGTCATGCCAGCGAGACAATTTTTTTGATGAAGTATGTACAAACACTGCTTTCTGATTTTATCTCAATAAGTTGTTCAGATAAATTTAAGATAAGGTTGCCTCTGTACAATCTACTGCTTATTCAGAACCCCCACCACATGTATTGATGTAGGATCACGAGTACACATATTGGAGGGTCTTTACCTTACAATATAAAGTGCCTTGAGGCGACTTTTGTTGTGATTTAAGAAGAAGAAGAAGAAGAAGAAGAAGAACTTTATTGATCCCAAAGGGAAATTCATATGTCTGACAAGGCTGATCTGCTATTTGTATAAGAATTGTAAAGCCTGATGGCTGTGGGTGTGAATGATTTTCTGTAGAGAGGAGTCTTCCAGTTGTGGGCTGATCTGCCAGGTGGTGGTAAGGCAGTAGTTCTGTAAGCTTCTTTGACATTGCCGCATTATTTTCTCTAGTAGTCAACAAAACTATAAATAAAATATTGGCGCTATATAAATAAAATTGAATTGAATTGAATCACTTCGAGCAAATCTTTGTTGTGAATTTAAAATCATCAGGGCTCTTCAAAACCACTGAAAACAAACAGAGTGATCCAAAGCCTCTCAGATTGCTTGGGACAGGTCTGCCTTTTCCTGCTGGGTTAAACCTGGAGAATATCCAGTTTTTGTGTACCAAAACTTTGTATATAAGTTTGTGTTTGTCACTGCTTTTTCAACATAAAGTGAAGACTGACACCAGAGTTTGTAGAAACATTGGTTTTATTTAAAATTACTTCATAATCCGAGCTAAAGATGCAGCCTAGAGAGCATGAAGGCAAGAAGTAGTGTCCCCCTTATTTATTATTATCCACATCTCGTTAAGTTTATATAATTAGCAATTAAACCTTGGAAACACACTGCCAATGGAAGGCGAGTAGGGGTTGCACTTATTAAAATTAATCTTTTTTTACTTGTAAATCCGTTTAATTTGCCTTGCATGTCTTTTTGTTTGCCTTGTTATGTTATGTTAAAATTGCAAATACATTTGAGCCTGTGCCATCCAGTCCTGGGTTTTGCATCATTTTTTTCCCATGGTTGCAAAGTGCCACTCAGATATTCAGCATGCACTGCAAGAAGTCACTGATGGCAGATAAGTTCAAACCATGTTTATCTTGGGCGTCTTTCAATTGTGGCCCCTGAATCAAAACAAATACATTCATGCACGCACACACACACACTTAAAAAAAATGTGTGCAAACCCTGCTTTTTGAGGTATGCTACAGATCAAGTATTTGGTTCATCGTGGGAACTGTCATGGGCGGAAAGTCCAAAATGGACATCATCAAGATGAAAACATGCAGGCGATTTTTTGATAAAGAAGAAAAAAAAAAGTTCCAATGAAAACTAGTCAGACTGAATAAATTCAAAGCAGTCATTTAAACTCAGTGTGCTACAGTAAACCACTGTCATTAAGGCAGGGACTGGGCACCAGTTCAACAATTTAGTAGGAAAAGAAAGGTCAAACAAATAAACACTGTGGTAAGCTGCAATTTCCTTAGCAACAGTAATTGTTTGTTAGGATGGTTGTGTTCGCTGCCATGGCAACTATGAGTTCCTAAATAACAGGAAGTGAAGAGGCTGCAAGTTTCTGAGCCTACTATGTGATTGTTTCCTTTTAAAGACTTTTACACTCTTACACAGTTTGAAAGTAGCACTGAAACAGGCTAACAGTAAGCAGCCAAAGCATTTAATTCAATGTTTTGGCTGCTTACAGTGCAATAAACATGGAGTTTGACCTTATATTAATAGACAATTTGAACAAAAATATTACAACCACTGCTAACTAGCTCTACACAGCAAATAACTTACAGGAGTGTTTCCTAGAAACACATTACTTAATGTCAGTGTTGCATTTGGTGATACTTTGATAGGTTGCAACATCACCAATGGGTGACACTGTGACAAAATAGTTGCAAAATAACCAGATCACACTTAGACATTACTACAACATTGCATTACAACATTATAGAACAACATAAATAAGATGCACAGTATTTTACTGGCATAACTACAGTGTTAATGTTATTATGTTACGTATAAATGTAACTTTTTAGAATGCAAAAGTAACATATGCGCAAAATTTTTTTTTGTAACATTGCTGCGATGATGCATACTGTATGTGTTATGTTTTAATATTATTATATTACGTAAGTTGAAACATTTCGCAGATATAAGAGGTCTGTAGAGGACATCATCACGATGCTGCACCAGCCAAATTTTGTTTGTAGGGTTTCCACTTTAACAGAGAAGGAGGCACAAGTAGACCAACCAGGAGACTAGATGCGGGCTGTCATCTGGGATGATTTTTTAAAATTTTGCTTAGATACAAAAATACTCGATTAGGTTTAGTTCATAGAGAATGAGTTAGTTAGTTCCCCCTTTCTTCATAAAGATTGCTTAACTTTAAAATGTAATTGTAGGCCTTATAAAGTTTTTTTATAAGTTTTTTTTTTTCCATTCTTTATCTGAAATTATCCATTTTAGTTCCTGTCTCTTTAAGGCCCCAAACTTTCTCCACTTTCTTCTGCTTGACCAATTTCCAGAACTTATTCTGTCTCAGTGTGATGCTGAAAAACTAGTTCATGCTGGACTGTTGTAATTCATTACTATCAAGCTGTTCTGAAACACCTCCAGTTAAACCAGAATGCTGCAGCGAGAGCACTGACAGGGACGAGAAAGAGAGATTATAAATTTAAATTAAATTTAAAACCCTTCTCTTCACATACAAAGTCTTGAACAATCAAGCCTGATCATATCTTAGAGACCTTGTAGTGACATATTATATCAACAGAGCACTTCCCTCTCAGACTGCAGGCTTACTTGTGGTTCCTAGAGTTTCTTAAAGGTATAAGACCCCTCTACAATGGAACCAGCTCCCAGTTTGGATTCGGGAGACAGACCCTCTCTACTTCTCAGATTAGATTCAAAACTGTCCTTTTTGATAAAGCTTGTAGTTAGGGGTGGAACAGGTGACCCTGAACCATCCTTTAGTTACGCTGCTATAGCCTCAGACTGCTGCACGACTTCCCATGATGCACTGAGTACTTCTTCTCCACTCACCTTTTTTCACTCCCAGGTTTTTACATACCACTGTATATAAATATATATGTCATTAAATTCTCTCTCCTATAGGCTCTATTTTGTCCTGTCTCTCTATGCTCACCTTTTCTTTTCTCTTTCCTCTCACTCCCCACCTGGTTGTTGCTATAAAAACTTGAATTGAAATCTGCTGTGGAGCAGCCACTGTACCTATTTTGTTAGCATGCTGAGCCTGTAGCAGAAGACTAATCTGATTCCCAGAGTGTCAATTACCGCCTTTTTGTCAGAATTGCTGGTGTGTCCAACTCTGGACTCTCTTACTATTTATTGCCTAAGCATTGGCATCATTAGCTAGATACAGATGTCATTTAAAGTAAACCTGAAGGTTGTGTCAAGGTTTAAAAAAAAAAAAAATTGAATGTGTAGTAGAAACGGGGGAAAACAGGCAACAATAAGGGGAAAAAATCAAGTAGTTAAACTTGGGAACTATTAATCATAAATCTATGAATAAATGTGGGATGTGTGCTCCAATAAAAGAAGTAGCTTGCTGCTTAGTAACATCACAGAATATATTTAACTCAAGGAGTGTCTGTAAATCATCAACATCTGGTTTTGAAACTATAGTAGGCTATAGCCTCACAGAATTCCCATAAGTCTTAAGATTTGTTGTACATACTTGCTTGTTCATTGTACAGTAACCTACTTCACATGATTTGACCAAGAGCAAAAACATATTTAATTCTTAACTGTGCAAGTCTGTTTTCAGGATTATACAGGCAATTAACAGATGCTAACAGCCTATCATACTCATTAACTCATTAAGGAAAGGGGATGCCCTTAGTATCATGACAGCAATAACAACTCCCAACCCATTTCTTTTCTCATTTTAAAACCTAATTTTTACATTATCACCTCACGTTTACTGTCAAAAGCCACTTTCCTGGAACTTGTTAGCTGAATGATCACCAGCAGAAAGGTACGCTGGCTCAAATTAGAGAGCATTTTGTTCTACAAAAGCGTGACTCCAGTTTTCTATCACTGCTTATATAAAATAGCTGAGGGTGGGATATTCTTCTGAATGAAAGCACAGAAGAGGTGAGTTGAAGCAGTGTAAGAATGTGGGACAGTACCACATGTTTTAAAGGGTTTTTCTGTGGCGTTCTTGCTTTTGTAGCACTGATTCCAAGTGTTTCCCAATGATGTCTGAAAGCTGCCTTCTTATTGCGCTTCCCTGCTCTTACAGAGTACTTTCCCTTTACCCTGCATATAATGCTTAAGAAGTAGTTTGTTGATGAGAGTAATATGTAAAAAACACCAGTATGCTCAGGATGCTTCTTGTCAGATGAATGAATACTTGGTAAGCTAAATCTGCTCATTGCTGGTTTAAGGAAGGTTTTTTCCTTCTGGAATGACGAGCTGAAAATGTGCACAATTATATTACATCTCCTCTCTCACATGTGAGAATAGGGGAGGTAATTTTCTGGGGAATTCAGAATGAACAACTGGGTGCCTGCTTTGATAAATTGTAAAACAAAAGAAGTACTGGTACTCATATAGTACTTTTCATTATGAACATTCATAATTCATCCACTAAATTCATCCACTCATTCATGCAGCATTTTATTCAATGCCTTTAAAGCACTTTTTACTCTTGGATTGTGGGTCGATTTGGCTTTAGTAACTTGCCCAAGAACACTCCAACATGTGGACTGGCACCCAGTACCTTCTGCAAGCATTACTGTGCTATCTCCTGTTGTATGTTACATGTGAGAAAGGGCAACATCAAACAATGCCCCCACCTGATTATCCCCACAATAAACCTCAACCTGCTATCCTGCAATGAGAGTGCCAACATGATTTGGTTTATAAGCTAATGCTTACATCTATTTTGTATTTCCATGCTGACATTTGCTGGTTAGTTTTTGACCTGATGCTGCCCTTAGATTGGATGCGAAATTATTATCCTGCGGGGAACCATGTTTCATGGCAACCCATCCGTTGTTGATATACTGTATAAGTGATGGACAACCAAACCAAGTGACATTGCCACCCCCCCTCCCAAGAGTGTGGTTCAAATTAAATAATAATATCATAAATAAAGGAAGTTATGTATTTTTTTCCCCCACTGCCTAAACACCAGTTGGTTACTTTTATAATTTCAATCCAGCGCTATGGTTTTCTACTTGCATCAGCTGATTAGAAATGAGTGTTGGTTAAATATTTACTCTTTATTTGGCCTGGAATTGGTTTCTTCATCCATCTCAATAAGCGGTCAAATAATACAATACTCTCTTTGTTCACTGGCCTCCACAACCTCTGCTGTCTACAGTAAGTAAATGAAGTCTCTCCCCTCAAGGCATTTCCCATTCACTGAAAACAGCAGAACAGCTTCCATCCTCAATGTAGATCGAACCACTTTTCACCTAAAAATGCCAAATAGCTCTTCATCATAGCTGTATAATTTAGCACCTGTTGACAGCTTCGCAGTTGTTCATGACTTCCCTTCTGGTACCTCCAAAATGTGTTAAGATTTCTGTTCATTAGAGCCTACGCTTAGCTGTGCTGCCAAGTCATGTAGTTTTATATCAGCAGCACAGAGCGTATTAGAGGTAAGAGAAGGCCGCAGGGAGATTTTTATATAATATGGAATATAAATGGCAACGCATCAATGGAAACATGGGGTTTGTGTTTCCTAGATCGGGACTCATTTGTCAGTCTTTAGGAACTCAGTGGGTCTAGTCTCACCTCGTTGTAGACTTGGCAAGAAGTCAAAACATTCACAAGTCTGAAAGCATTTCCAACTGAGCAGCTCTCTTTCTTTTCTGTTTCGTGGCCTTTTTAAAGTTTACAGTAGGTGGACCCATGGTGCATTGCATCACCAGTCTTTGACTTGGACAAAAGAAAGCTCAATAGCCCTGTCTTGTGCAGCACACTCCAAAAATGCCCAAGTTTTGTAAAAGTGCCAAAATGCCCTTCAAGGCTAGTGAAGACTCCATTCTTTCATGCCTCTGCCATGATGACCTAAAAATACTTCAAGTTCAATTCAATTCAGGTTTATTTATATAGCACCAATTCACAACAATAGTTGCCTCAAGGTGCTTTATACTGTAAGGTAAAGACCCCACAGTATTCTAGAAAAAAAAAAAAACAACCCAACAATCAAGCAGCCCCTTATGCACTTGGCGATGGTGAGAAGGAAAAACTCAATTTTAACAGGAAGAACCCTCCAGCAGAACCAGACTCAGGAAGGGACAGCCATCTGCCGTGACTGGTTAGGAGTGAGGAGAAAGAGAAGAGAAAAGAAAAAGAGAGCATAGGGAGACAGGACAACAGCACAAGAGAAGATACAATAGTAAAATTGAAGCTGGGGTAAAAGTGGGTTGCAAAGTGGCATGCAGGTGTGTGTCAGCTGTAGGCAGGTTAAAGCAGGTGATCTATATCAAATTAGAAATATAAAATTATAACTGCAGCTGAGCATGACTTGGAGGCCTGGCTGAATCACCTCTGTGCTTGATTTTGTGGGAAATTATTAACTATTGTCATTAATTATTACAAGGAGTAATATCTCTGTCAAGTGTCTGTGTCTTGCTACCTTGGGTTCATTCAGTTGCCAGGTAGTAGCCTTTTTATTCTGTGTTTAATCAACACACATGATTAACAGAAGACATTCATTTTGCTGAAGTCCACCCAGCGTGGCAAAGCTCACTCTGTATCACAAACTCAGAGTTATTCTTCTCCTCAGTCTGCTGCTTGGTGTGGCTGCCTCAGCTGCTTTTTGGTGGGTGTATCCCATGTCCTAGCATACTGCATAAAAAGAAGCAGCTGATTATCACATCTGTGGCAACTGTGCCGATCAGCCTCACCTGACACTGCTCCCTGAACTCCTCAGCCCCACCGCTCCTCTGCAGCTGAGGTAAAACCACACCCCATTGCCTCAACGTAATTCATGTATTCCTCTGTTTACTTACAGGTAGATGCTGTTTATGCACAGACAAGAGGATAGTATCAATCTCTGCACTATGAATGATAAGTGACTTAAACCACCGCCACCAAATCATGCTTACTAAGGTGGAGTATTTCACAAAATGCTCCCAGACTCCTAGATAAGATCTCTCACATAGGTCTCGTGTCTTTTTTCTTTTTTTTGCCATTTCAGAATAAACTTTGCTACACATAAACAACACATGTTCCTAGTTGCTGACTGTTCTAGTAAAAGTACACGATACCAAAAGACCACCAAAAATCCAGTTGTCAGTGTGTTTAATTCATTGTAAGGTTTATGCTCCCTCACGACAGTCAAAGCCAAAAAAGAAAAAGAAAAAGGAAAAAAATCTCTGTATAATTAGTGGAAACCTTTCTTTTAGTGTACTTCGTCTAGGTTTTCTTTAGTCTTCAGGTTTGTCCCAATCTTAACTATTTGCACAAAATGAAAGTGTGTTTCCGGAAATGTTATTCAAGAACAGTGAACTAATAGAGAAAGCAAAGCATCAAAGTTTCCTCAATAAGGAGGAATACAGCCATGCAAGGTTAGCAGATTTTGACAGCAGGTCTGAAAATTGCTCAATCCAAATGGCGTCACTCATCCACAGCCAGTTTTCTTCACACAGCTGTTTTCCTTTGATTCTTTTTAAAGCTTCACGGTTGGTTTCGGCCCAGGCTGAAAGTACTCTTAAACACTGTAAGCAATCATCAACCAAACTACTTTGAGTGGTTTCATTTTTATCCTGTAAATGCCACTTAAATCCCACTTCGGATCAATCACGGGACTAATAATTCACAAAGCACACTAAATTATATGTTTGAACTCTCCATCTATCTGCATTTCATGTTAAGGAGAGGCAGCCGTGACCAGTGACAGGCTATAAATTTGACAAAGTCTCATTTCATGAACAATCAGTAACTAACATTTGGATGTTGAAAAAGTTACAGTGCAATGCTATATTAAGCTCATACTGTATCAGAGATATGGCAGTATTAAGTTTTTGTTTTGATTTTTAAAGGTCTGAGAACAATAATGAAGCAGCGTTTATGTATTTATGGCCCAGTGAACCAGCTGTGTAATCAGCTATCCTCATTATTAAAGCTGTAAGTGGCACTTAAATCAATCAAATTTCACCCTGAAGGAATGATTAAACCTATTAGATTTTCTACAACCTCCTCCTCATCTTCTCTCACACTTTCCCATGTGCCATTTTTAGAATATCAGTAGGCCAAAAATGACTGAATGCTGGTATTACAACCACTGTACAGTATGCTCTGTGTGACTGGAGAGTTCACCAAGCCAGTGGAAAACTAAAACAACAAGATCTCAAGATATTTATGCCTCAACACCGGAAAACCAATCAGCCTTTCCTCGAGACAGAATCTGTGAATGCCAGTGAACGTCGACTTGCAGTCAGAAAGTCATTAATCATCCAGTGCTCATGTCTGTTTGGCTGTGTTTCCATAAACTCTCATAAATCTGGTTCAGCAACTGTGAAACGTTATACCGTGGAGAGCTGATGAGAGTTTATGTGCAACTCAGTTCAAGGTAAAGATTGGATCGTATCAAAAACAGACTGAATAGCAATAATGGAAATACTGGATCATTTTAATCTGACATTTTGTTTCTTTTTCCCTTGAGCACCACCATCTCATTTCAGACCCAAATACAATGATTCTGTGGAGCTGTAATCCTGAAATGCACTCACTGTGACAGAATTTATGGAAACATGAAACTTGACTCTGTGTATACTGTTTGCTCTTGCTGCTGTAAGATTTATTTCCACAAGTAAGGCGGATGGCCATCTTTGTGGTCTTCTGTTTATAACTGCTGTTGTTGTCTTCAGCCCATTGCACATGGCTGTAAATCAAAGGCAGGTATGAACTGCGTGATTTAAGGCAGAAATCTTCATATACTGCTCACAAATACCTTTTCCCAGAGTGTGTTTGCTATTAAGGCCTAGATTTTCAGCCTTTAGACTGACCACATGCAGAGCAGTATAGCTCACCTCCAGCGAACCTTTCATTCAGCTCTATCGGGATAAAGATAATCCCATTTCCAAACTCGTGCTGTAGGTTTTGTAATTGCCTTGTGTGATGTGGTCCACTTTAAACAGAGGCCCCTTTCAGGGAGGGATCTAGATGTTGCATTGAACAGAGCACCAGACACTGAGATGTGTTTTGAAGTGGATGTAGACGTAAATGGATTCTGACGAAGCTTGACATGCAAATAGATTCATGGTGGTTTGTGTTCAGGAAAGTTTGACTATGCATGTATTCTTGTTTTCATCAACAACATCGTCATACATATTTGAATCTGGGAACTCTTTCAAATCACTGTTTTGTATTTTAACTTCTGTGTTGGAGGGGTGGTTCTACTATGGATTGCTTGAGGGCACGCTGCTGACTACAGAGATTCCAGTCAGTCCATAAGCTTGCAAATGGCAGGTTTCCCCCCGTCAGTCACATTTGCAGATTCCTACTCAGCCCATAGCCTCGTGTTGAAATCATAGATACAGTACTATGCAAAAGTCTTGAGCCACCCCTCATTTCTTTAGATTTTGTTTCCAAGGAGCCAGACTTTCTTTTTCATTTATTTTCAACCCAGTCCTTGTACCTTAGACTTTTCAGACAAATTTTTTTTTTAAGCCACTTAACACTGACATATGAATCATGCAAGGATTAAACAGACACCTAACACAACAGATAAACCAGTGCTTTTTCTGCACATAACAGACAACATAGCAAAGAGCCAATTTTTAAGTTGTATCTTTAGGCACTTTGTTACTACCAGCTTTTCACAAAAACACACAATTTATTCCCATTTCTTTTAGCTGAAACTATGAAAAATGCCAAAGATAACACAGTTTGACGGGCATAAAATTGTATTTTTGCACCAACAAGGTGATTCCCAAAGAGCTATTAACAGAAAACTTGGCATATCTCGGCATGGTGTGCAGTTTGAAGATCTGAGGAAACTGAACAAGTGAAGGACAAACGAAGATGTGGCAGGCCTAAAAATGATTTACAGCAGATAACAAATCCAACAAAGACCAGACACAGGACCTGAGAGATGCATCTGGCCCTTCAGTTGATCCATCTACTGTTCACTGAAACCTCATCAGAAATGGTCTCAATAAGGGTGGCTGTCAAGAAGCTGTTCTTAAGGAAGGGAAACAGGGAGAAAAGGCTGAGGTATGCCACATTACACAAGAACTGGACTGAAAATAAGTGGCAACAGGTCTTACAGAGTGATGAATCCAAATTTGAAATTTTTGGTTTAAATTGTCATCTGTAAAACATAGTGGAGGCTCTGTCATGGTTTTGGGCTGCATTTCAGACAGTGGTGTTGGAGATGTTGTCAAAACGGATGGAATTATGAACGCAGAGAAGTACCATCAGATTTTGATCCACCATGCAATACCTGCATAAAAAAAACACACAATAGAACAGTATCAGTCATGGATTGGCCTCCCCAGAGCCTGGACCTCAACTTTACTGAAGCAGTGTGGGATCATCTTGATAGAGAATAAAATAAAAGTCAGACAACATCCAAAGAAGAGCTTTTAATGTCCTTCAAGAAGCCTGGAGAACTATTCCTGAAGACTACTTAAAGAAATTACAAGAAAGCTGCCTAAGAGAGTTCAGATTGTGTTGAAGAATAAAGGTGCTCATACCAAATATTGACTTTCAAGCTCTTTAAAATTGAACAAACTCTTGTTTTTGCCTGACTTACTGTATTTCCATGTATGTTTGCGCATGTTTCAATAAATCGCTCCACCTATTTCCCATTTTCCTGGCAAAATATTGAAAAAAAAGAGGGGTGACTCAAGACTTTTGCATAGTGCTGTAGCTGGAACTGAAAGCTGATTGAAGTGGCTATCTGCACAATAACCAGAGAAAAAAGTTAAAACATTTCATTTGAACATTTTTTTTAAACTAATTTAACTGCTATTCTGGTGTGCCAAATTCCTCCACCCCAAGGCCAGACCACCACACTTTTAGTATCTCACTAACTTGTTCTCTTCATGTATTTGTTCTAGATTTTTTTTTTTTCTGGCATGCACCCCCTTCAGAAGCATAAAAAGCTCTTTGTGCTCCCGGTCTCTTTTCCCTCAAATGTCTGAACACAAGGTTAACCAAAGACAAACTCTGCTTGAAACCTCACTGCACTCACTTCTCTATAGATGCATGAAGATGGACATATATGCTGATTATAGCACTCATTCAAAACACAGACCGTATAACCAAAGTCAAACTCATTCCAATTCACACCATCATGATTAAAGTAGACCAAATCCAATAACCTGTTCCAGTATATTACAAAGCATGTAAAGTTTCCAAATATGATCAATCAAACCTTTGTTACACTTGGTAAAACTGTCTTCATGCGCTCTTCCTTGCCTATTAAAGTGTTTTTGTGTGTGCATCACCAACCATATGCATGTGCACATTTGTGTGTATGCGTGTGGTGCAGCTGGCAGCCTTGCAGACAGGTGGGCAGGCAGCACTTCCCTTCCAAAGAGTCGTAGCCTCACAAATGTTCCCTCCTACCTCATCCTTTCCTCTCACTCCTCCTCCCCCCACACTGCCTTCCTCCTCGTCTCGTTAGCTGCTGTTTTTTAATGCGCTGTTCCAATCTGGAGGGACATATGCAGTCGCACATTTCCCCCCTTCGCTCAGGCTCCTAAGAAATTGTCCCACATAAATACTGCAAATTAGCTAGACCAAATGGCCTTTTATGATTTCTTCTGTCACCAAAACGATTTCAAATGGCGGCTTTTATTTGCTCTCTGATGTACATCTGTTAAAGGAAATAAACAAAAAAACAACAACAGATTTTTGCATGCGAGCGCATGTTAGTGTTCAAAAGAAACAAGATAAACAGAAGATAAGCAGTATGCGTGTGTGTGTATATTGGTAGATGTCGAAACTTTTGCACGTCCATACAGTGTTAATATTGTGGAATTTTGGATACTTTTTTTGGTGTTTTTTTTTAGAAAATTAAGGCAAAGGTAAGAAACATCATTGATATCCATATCAACACACAGTGACATTCCCAAACTGGGATGTTCCTGAATGGATTTCCTTCCTTAATAGAGCTATTGTGCTGGAACGAAAGGCCGACCCTGCCGAGACACACACAATGTCACCCCGCCAGCTTGAGCATTTGTCCATATGAGTGTGTGTGTGTGTGTGTGTGTGTGTAGGGGCAGTGAGAGGTATGGTGGAGCTAAACTGCACATACCATAGGAAACAGGAAGAGGGGAGAAATGTATATACAGTCACAGTAAAAACAAAGTACACCCCCTTTCAATTCTAACGTTTTATGTAGCAGGACATAAAAAAAATATAATTTGGTCCTTAGCAGGTCTTAAAATGAGGTAAATACAACCTCAGATGAACTACAACACATGACATATTACAGCACTACATTATTTTTTTTAACAAAAGTGAAGCCAAAATACAGTGTGTGAAAAAAAACTGTATTTTGCCTTCACCCCATGACCTAATAGCTTGTAGAGCCACCTTTACCAGCAATAACCTGAAGTAATGTTTTCTGGATGACTTTATCACTGTCTCACATGGTTGTGGAGGAATTTTGCCCCACTTTTCTTTACAGCATTATTTCAGTTCATTGAGGTTTGTGGGGATTTGTTTATGTACATCTCTCTTAAGGTCCCACCACAGCATTTCAATCAGTGAGGTCTGGACTTTGACTGGGTCATTGCAACACCTCGATTCTTTTCTTTTTCTTTTTAAGTAATTCTGTTATAGATTTGCTGGTGTGCGTGGGAAAATTGTCCTGTTGCATGACCCAGTTTGGGCCAACCTTTAGCTGTTTGACTCTAGAATACTTTGGTATACAGAGGAGCTCGAATTAATGACTGCAAGGTGCCCAGGTCCTGTGGCTGCAAAACAAGCCCAAATCATCACCCCTCCACCACTGTGCTTGAAAGTTGGTATGAGGTGTTTGTGCTGATATGCTGTGTTTGGTTTTCTTCAAACGTGCAGCAGTGCATTATGGTCCAACATCTCTACTTTGGTTGTTTGTCCAAAGGACATTGTTACAGAAGTCTTCTGATTTGTTCAGATGTAATTTAGCAAACCTAAGCCATGCTGCCATGTTCTTTTTAGAGAAAAGAGGCTTTCTCCTGGCAACCCCTCCAGGCAAGCCATACTTGTTGAGTGTTTTTCTAATTGTGCTGGCTTGAACTTTAACATTTAACATGCTAACTGAGGCCTGTAGAGTCTCAGATGTAGCTCTTGGGCATTTTGCAGTTTCTCTGAGCATTGTATGGTTTGAGCTTGGGGTGAATTTTCTGGGATGTCTGCTCCTGGGAAGATCATCAGCTGTCTTGAATGTTTTCCATTTGTGAATAATCATTCTTTCTCACTGTAGAATGATGGTCTTCAAATTGTTTGGAAATTGACTTATAACCCTTCCCACATTGATGGGCAGCAACAACTGCTTTTCTAAGATCATTGCTTATGTCTTTCTTCCTTGGTATTGTGTTAACACACACCTGAAAGCTTCAGACCAGCAAAACTTCAGCTTTTATAGAGGTGCTCACACTTCACGCTGATCAGTTAATCAAGTGCTTTTGATTATCAGCACCTGGCTGCTACTTACCCTCTTAATTCCTGTGGAAGAGGTAACAGTGTACTTAGTTTTTCACACATTCCTTCTGCATTTTGGCTTAGCTCTTGTTAAATAAATAATAACACTGTGTAATATGTCGTGTTTTGATGTTCATCTAAGGTTGTATTGACGTAAGACGTAAGACATAAGACCTGCTAAGAACCAGATTATTTTTATTGTGATATATAAAACCTTAGAACTGAAAGAAGTACTTTCTTCTTAACATGACTGCACTTTAGGAAGTATACAATCTCATTTCTTGAAAGTGCTCATCAGTCTAGATTAGATTTAATATTAATAAGCTTACTTGTAATAATCTGTGTTTGATCACACCAGGCCTAAATACATTACTGAAAGCTTTAGTTATGGTCACCATGAGGTCCCGGTTGAGTTACCATTATACACCCATTTAGTCCTTCAAAGGAAACAAATGCAACAATAGCATAGCAAATGGAACAGTAAACTAGTGGCATTTTTTTTTCTTTAATTCATCCCATGTATAGGATGAAACAATATATTTCACTGAAGTTTCAATGACAGTCACCATTTTTTGCTTATTCCTGGTTTAATGGTGTTTACTCACTGGGAGTATTAATGCATGTATTTACAGGCAACAATTATACCAATCTGTGGAGAGTCAGTGAGTAAAGCATAAAAACACACTGTCAATTCATGTCCTTGAAAAATTACACTGATAAACATTTTTAATTACAATAAAATCTAAGCTTCTGTTCACAGAAAAGAAAAAAATAATCTCTCGTCTCAACAGCACACATGCTCAGACAAACACACACGCACACTCAGAGCAGAAACCAAACATTGATTTAGCGCTGCTCCTTCTCCCTGTCTTAAGACGTGCTTGTTCCCTCCAGAGGGAACAGGCTGGGCGCACTGCCAGACACTAGTCCACTTAGCGGCTAATAGCTCACATAATCATTGCACATGCACGCACATACACACACACACACGCAAAGACACACAGACTATTACAGTACAGACAGAGACATGGTAATTATATCAAATAAAAAGAAATAATCAAGTAAATGCAGGCTAAATGAGTTGTGTTTTAGCAGCATTACAAGAATTCACTTTCAGGCCTGGGAGGAAACATGTCTCATGAAGACAAACGCTGTCTCTTGTATTAGCCGTCTTAGGTCTGGTTCACAGCCAGATACACAAAGCACAGTTATAAAAAATGACACATTGGCTCTGTACTGCCATTTCTTTAATAATTTAAACCTGCAAGTTTTAATGTAAATAAAATTAATTCAAAAGCTTGTCACCCTAAGTGAAGGTTGGCCTTCACTCTTATATACCCTTTTACATCTGCCCATTTTAATGTATTGTTTATTCTCATGTTTTTACATGTGTTTAAGTCCTTTATGCATCTGCAGTCAAATGCATTACCCTGTTGGCTTGGTTACTATTACTGCCTGATTATTTTATTTGCTTTGTCAACACCCGTTTTATTTGTCGCGTGGTAAGTGTGAAGTGTTTCTGGTTTCCTCTGGTTTCCACAGCCGGCAAATCACGCCTTTTTCTTCTTCAATGATAAGAAACTGGAGAGGCGGCAGAGGCTGAACTCTTTTTGTGTTTTCTAATTAATCTATTCACAGCACCAGCCACTAAGTAACAGCCTTTTTGTCACACTGAAGTTATTAGAAAAAAAAGAGAAAAGCTTCTAAAAGTCTCAGGTCAAAGAGGAATCTACTGTAGCTGTGTGAATGTGTTCAGACTGTAGTGTGTGTGTGTGTGTGTGTGTGTGTGTGAGCAGCATTATGTTTATATACGGTGTGCGTCTCAAGGTGAGACTATCTCCTCCCTTATCTGCTGTGTCTTCAAGGTGTACTGTTGATTAGTCGATAGGGACACTAGACACACACACCCACACACACAGCTGTGCACTTTTTATTCATTAGGCTGAAATTTGCTCTGATCGGCAATAACCACACTCCTCTCTACTCTCCTTGTTTCCTCCTCTCCCTAACATTTAAACTTTGTCATGAGCTTTATCTCATTTTAGAGGCAAAAAGTAATGATGTAAATAATTGGTTTTACTTCTTTTTTTCAGGAAAAACTATAGGCTACAATAGTCCCACAAATTTATTGCTGGTATTGATATTTTTTTTCTCCTATCTGGCTCTGTGCCATAAAACACAAACCTAAAAATGTATTTTCATGCAAACAAAATGCAGATTACTGGGAGAAAAAAGTTCCATAGGAAATTAGTGCATTTACACAGAAATGACAGCATCACACAGTCGCTGCAGATTTGTTGGCTGCACATCCACGATGTGAATCTCCTGTTCCACCACATCCCAAAGGTGCTCTATTGGATTGAGATCAGGTGACTGTGGAGACCATTTGAGTACAGAGAACTCATTGTCATATTCAAGAAACCAATTTAGATGTGCTTTGTGACATGGTGTGTTATCATGCTGGAAGCGGCCATCAAAAGATGGGTACACTGTGGTGATAAAGGGATGGACATGGTCAGCAACAATACTCAGATAGGCTGTGGTGTTTAAATGATGCTCAGCTGGTACTAAGGGACCCAATATGTGCCAAGGAAATATCCCTGACACCAGTACACCACCATCATTTTGCACAATGTTGCAGCAAAAATCGAGACTCATCAGACCAGGCAATGTTTTTCCAGTCTGCTATTGTTCAATTTTATTGAGCTTGTGTGAATGGTTCAAGATTCAACATGTGCATTCAGAGATGCTCTTCTGCATACCTTGGTTGTAACAAGTGGTTATTTGAGTTACTGTTGCCTTCCTATCAGCTCAAAACAAGCTGGCCATTCTTCTCTGACCTCAACAAGGTATTTTCCCACAGAGAGCTGCTGCTCACTTGATATTTTCCTAAAGTTGGTTGTGTGGGCAAAGCCCAGTAGATCAGGAGTTTCTGAAATACTCAGACCAGCATGTTTGGGACCAAGAACCATGCCACGTTCAAAGTCATTTAAATCACCTTTCTTCTTTGAACTTCAGCAGGTAATTTTGACCGTGTCTACATAACTAAATGCATTGAGTAGCTCCCATATGATTGGCTGATTAGATACTTGCATTAACAAGCAGTGAACCTAATAAAGTGGCCAGTGACTGCGGGAGAGGGTCTGGTGGTCGGGCCTTAGCCCATGGAACCTGGCCGTGCGCAGCCCGAAGAGACGACATGGGCCCGCCATCCTGTAGGCCCACCACCTGCAGGAGGTGCCATAGGGGTTGGGTGCAATGTGTATCGGGTGGCTATTGGGATATGAAACGTCACCTCTCTGATGGGGAAGGAGCCTGAGCTAGTGCGTGAGGTTGAGAGATACCAGCTAGATATAGTGGGGCTCATCTCAGCGCATAGCTTGGGCTCTGGAGACAGTCTCTTGGAAAGGGGCTGGACTCTGTTCCACTCTAGAGTTGCCCTTGGTGAAAGGCAGCGGGCAAGGGTGGGTGTTCTTGTATCCCCTTGGCTTGCTGCATGTACGTTGAGGTTTTCGCCAGTGGATGAGAGGGTTGCTTCCCTGCGCCTTTGGGTCAGGGAACGGGTCCTGACTGTCATTTGCGCTTATGCGAAACAGGGTTCAGAGTACCCAGCCTTTTTGGAGTCATTGAGTGGGATGCTCGAGGGTGCTCCATCTGTCAACCAACTAGGAGACTTCAACGCTCACGTAGGCAACAACAGTGAGACAGTGAGGGGTGTGATTGGGAGGAACGGCCTGCCTGATCAGAACCCAAATGGTGTTCTGTTATTGGAATTCTGTGCAAATCACAGTTTGACTATAACGAACACCATGTTTGAACATAAGGATGCCCACAGGTGCACATGGCATCAGGACACCCTAGGTTGCAGATCAATCAATTTTGTAATTGTATCATCAGATCTGCAGCCGTATGTTCTGGACACTCGGGTGAAGAGAGGAGCTGAGCTGTCAACTGATCACCACCAGGTGGTGAGTTGGATCAGGTGGTGGGGGAGGATGCTGGACAGACCTGGCACATTTAAACGAATAGTGATGGTGCGCTGGAAACGCCTAGCAGAGGCCCCGGCCCGTGAGATCTTCAACTCCCACCTCTGCAGAACTTTGACAGCATTCTGAGGGAGGCTGGGGACATTGAGTCTGAATGGACCATGTTCTGCACCTCCATTGCTGAGGCTGCTGCAAGGAGATGCGGCCGCAAGGTGGTTGGTACCTGTCATGGTGGTAATCCCCGAACAAGATGGTGGACACCGGAGGTGAAGGGAGCCATCAAGCTGAAGAAGGAGTCCTATCGAGCTTGGCTAGTCTGTGGGACTTCGGAGGCAGCTGATTGGTACCAGCAGGCCAAGTGGAACGCTGCTCGGGTGGTAGCTGAAGCAAAAACTCGGGTGTGGGAAGAGTTTGGTGAGGCCATAAAAAAGGCTTTCGGACGGCCTCAAAGGGATTTTGGCAAGCCGTCAGGCGACTCAGGAGAGGAAAGCGGTGCTCTACTCACACAGGATATAGTGGGGGTGGGGTGCTGCTGACCTTAACTGAGGATATAGTTGGGCAGTGGAAGGAATACTTTGAGGACCTCCTTAATCTGACTGACACATCTTCTGTAGAGGAAGCAGAGTCTGGGGATGACGAGGATGACTCGCCCATCACTAGGGGCGAGGTCACTGAGGTAGTTAAACAACTTTTTGGTGGCAGGGCCCCTGGGGTGGATGAGGTTTGCCCTGAGTTCCTAAAGGCTCTGGATGTTGTAGGGCTGTCCTGGTTGACACACCTCTGCAACATTGCGTGGAGATCTGGGGCGGTGCCTCTGGATTGGCAGACTGGGGTGGTGATCTCCATTATTAAGAAGGGGGACTGGAGGGTGTTCTCCAATTACAGGGGGATCACACTCCTCAGCCTCCCTGGGAAGGTCTATGCCAGGGTGCTGGAAAGGAGAGTTTGTCCGTTAGTTGAACCTTGGATACAGGAGGAACAATGCAGTTTTCTTCCTGGTCGCAGAACACTGGACCAGCTCTTTACCCTCTCTAGGATATTTGAGGGTGTGTGGGAGTTTGCCCAACCCCTCTACATGTGTTTTGTGGACTTGGAGAAGGCATCTGACCGCATCCCTTGGAGTATCCTGTGGGAGGTGCTTTGGGAGTATGGGGTGTCTCATCTCTGCTTTTTGCAGATGATGTAATTCTGTTGGCTTCATCAGGTGGTGGCCTCCAGCTCACACTGGAGCGGTTCGCAGCCGAGTGTGAAACAGCGGCATGAATGAGAATCAGCACCTCCAAGTCTGAGGCCATGGTCCTCAGCCAGAAAAGGGTGGAGTGCCCAGTCCGGGTCAGGGACGAGTTGCTGCCCCAAGTGGAGGAGTTTAAGTATCTCGGGGTCTTGTTCACGGGTGAGGGGAGAGGGAGATCGACAGATGGATTGGGGCAGCGGCTGCAGTGATGCTGTACCGGTCCGTCATGGTAAAGAGAGAGCTGATCATAAAGGCAAAGCTCTCTATTTGCCGGTCAATCTACATCCCTACCCTCACCTATGGTCACAAGCTTTAGGTAGTGACAGAAAGAACGAGACCGTGGATACAAGCAGCAGAAATGAGCTTTCTCCGAAGGGTGGCTGGCCTCTCCCTTAGAGATAGGGTGAGGAGCTCAGCCATCTGAGAGGGGCTCAGATTAGAGCTACTACTCCTCCACAACAAAAGCATCCAGTTGAGGTGGTTCAGGCATCTGATAAGACTGCTGCCCCTGTGATTTTTCCATCCATCCATCCATCCATCCATCCATCCATCCATCCATCTATCCATTTTCTTAATTTAATTTCTAATTCAAGGTTGTGGGGGCAGCAGTCAATGTAGCAGTGCCCAGACCTTCTATGTGTCAAGGTAGTGGTGTGTGTCTGCAGAGTGAGGACCCAAATGCAGGACTTGGAGACAAGCTAAACTCAGAGAGCAGCTTTATTGCTGAGAATAACTAAATCAAAATACAAAACCTAGACATCTGGCAGGGCATAACCAGGAACTTGGAACAAGAGGAGAAGCCGTGGAACACACAACAGGGAAAACATACTACGACACGACATGAACCGAGGAAAACTGAGGGTTTGAATACACGCATGTTGTAATCAGGGAGATGGAGAACACCAGGGAACACAGGTGAACTAAATCAGGGGGTAACGAGACAGAGGAAGCAAAACTGAACATAATGCACAGGAGAAGAGGGATTATCAAAGTAAAACAGGAAACATAACACTCACACTGAGACTCAGATTAGGACACATGAACTTGACACTGGGGAAGAGTAACAAACATAGAGATGTGACTGACAGAGGACACAAGGCACACTGGATAACACTGACCAGATACACAGAGAGACACACAGAGAGAGAGCCAGAGAGCCAGAGAGCCAGAGAGGGAGACACACAGAGGGAGGGGGAGACAGAGAGACAGGACACAGGAGACTAACACACGAGGAAGGGGAACATTAAGGGAGGAAAACCAAACTCTAAGAAAAACAAGAACAGAATACTAGAACAAACACTCAGGATATACGGAGTAAATAAAAATATATTCAAACCAGAAATAACAGAACATTTAAATAAATTTCAGAAAGTCCAAAACCTGGGTCATCAGACCCAGGACCATGACACTATGCCTCATCCACCTTCTCCAGATCTTCGGGGACAAAAAAGTGTCCCCATGCATGACTGCATGCATTACTAAAGCTTATGTCATGCAAGACAGCAAATACATTCAAAATGTGAAAGCTGTCATAGTAATTGAGTGGTGTTGATTCATGTCAGAGTCTCAAGATGATGAACCCTAAATGCCTGAAAGTCAGGCCAAAAATATCTGTGGTTTTCAAATTTGCTCCCAAACAAATAAAGGCCGAAAGGGAAAAGTGACACAATCTTCCCAGCGTCCAGGAAGATTACAATAAACACCTGCGTAATGTAGTGTGAGGTCTTGGTGGCAGGTACTGAAAGGTGAGCAGGAATTTGTGCTCAACGCAGTTCACTCATATAATGGAAGAATCCCAAATTCATTCACTTCTTGGTACCTGGATGATTCAAACAAGTCGCCTTTACTGATATAAGAACAGAATAGTTCACAGAGTGTGCTCTTTGCATTCCAGCAGAGACACACACACACACCTACACACACACACACAGATTATGATCTACATTGTGCAAATTTTACAGATAAATGACACTGAACTTCCAGCTCAGACAGTCAAACACAAATCCCGAAACCCAGATGCTAAAATACTCACATGAAAACTTAGAGAGATGCACCTGCTAGTTTACCACACACATAGAAACACACACGCACACACTGCTGTGCATACAGAGAAATGTCACCTTACTCTTGCAAGCTGTTAGCCAAGCACTTCCATGCCAAACCACTCTGCCCCACTGGAACACAGAGTGAGGAAGAGTCTGTGTGTGTGTGTGTGTGTGTGTCTGTGTGTGTGTGCATGTATCCTTTGGACAGCTCTTTAAAGTAGAGAGTTGCCCGAGGCAGAGTAGGTTGAGCGGACGAAGACAGGCAGATAATGGAGGGGCATCTGTGTGCCAAGGACTGCACCTCAAAGTCACTCACACACAAGTGAACAGACACACATGCGCACACACGAGCTCGAGTGCATACAAACAAGCACAGTACATAAGCACCTGAAACGCACACATCACTGCCCACACCACATACTTTTTCTGTCCTTGTGTGGTTTCTATTTATCATTTCTACATTTATCTGAAAGCTTTTCCAAGAAGTCTCTCTCTCTCTCCCTTTTTTTCATCTCCATCTCTGCCTCTTTTGCTATTTCCTTCTGTTTTTCCCTTTGCTCTCTACTTCTCATGTGCTCCCTCTCTTCACTCATGTCATATCTCCCTTCAATTTCACATATCTTGAATTAGCTGCAGATAGCCTTAAGTACCCCGCAGTCCACTTCAGATAGGCCGTCATTTTACCGATGGACAGATATACAGTATATGTGTGTGGGGGTGAAGAGGGCAGTGTTTTGGAGGGCACGCACACTAAAAGGACTCAATGTGGAGTTTTTATATGTCTGTTTTTTTTAAGTAAAAGGGGCCAACTGGTGGTCAGTACAGTTTATCAGAAAATCTGTTTTACAGCCTATAATAACAATTTCAGCTCCTCTACTGGGCATTCAGGCCTTATTGTGTACTCCACACATTTTATATGTTTGATAAATTAGTCGATTTAGGTACATGTATCAGACAGAACTATTTTTTTCAGTGGCAGCTGCAGCAGTGGCATGATCAATTTTTCTTATAACAGTGGATCAGATGACTGGGTTTACAGTCTGCAGTTAGCCAGAAACATGACCCCAGCTGAATGACAATTGTGCAGAAGTTTACAAACACTCAAGATAAATATGTAAATAATATGTAAATAAACTGTAAATCTTTATTGTCTTTCTGCTAATGGATTAATAAACCTCCTTTGTAATCAAAGATCTCACATATCCACTGATATCAATGCTGGACAAGACAATGGATGACTAAAAATGTGTCATCACTGTCACTTTAGACAATCAGGTGGAAGTGTGCATCTGTGAGTGGACTGACTCCCATAGGGTCTACATTAATACCAACCACAAATGTGTAGTTTCAGTTCTGATGTGCAGATGAAATAAAAGGCTCCATGCCACATTTCCCGTCTGTTAAACACCCTCCTGTTTTGTTTTACGGAAAAACATTTTACAGTGTGTCTCTCAGTTGGATGATGTGCTGTATGTTTATGTGTTGCCAAACTATTTCCAAGCACCTGCAAGGTGTGGCAGTAGACTCACTGTAGAACAAATTTACCAGCCAAGAAACAGGTTTGATTTGCACAAATTAACCACTGGTGGCCACAATAGTTAGTTTAATTATTCTAATTTTCAAGAAAGCACATTTTGATAATGTTGTTTATTATTGGCAACTAAACAACTGTGTGCTTTAAAAGAACATTTCAAGAAAGGACAGCACTGTGCAAAAGTCTTGAGTCACACCTCATTTCTTTATAATTTGCTTGGAAAATGGGATATAGCAATTTATTAAAACGTGCAAACATGCATGGACATACAGTAAATAAGGCAAAAACAGAGTCTGTACAATTCTAAAGAGCTTGAAAGTCAATATTTGGTATGAGCACCTTTATTCTTCAACACAGTCTGAACTCTCTTAGGCAGCTTTCTTGTCATTTCTTTAAGTAGTCTTCAGAAATTATTCTCCAGGCTTCTTGAAGGACATTCAAAGCTCTTCTTTGGATGTTGGCTGCCTTTTGTTCTGTTCTCTGTCAACATGATCCCACACTGCTTCAATAATGTTGAGGTCCGCGCTCTGGGGAGGCCAATCCATGACTGATAGTGTTACACTGTGTGTTTTTCTATCCAGGTAGGTTTTACTGCCTTGGCAGTGTGTTTGGGATCGTTGTCATGCTGAAAAACGAAGCAGTTGTCAATCAGACTCTTTCCAGATGGTATTGCATGGTGGATCAAACTCTGATAGAACTTTTCTGTGTTATTAATTCATCAATTTTGACAAGATCTCCACTGGCTGAAATGCAGAGCCTCCACCATGTTTTACAGATGGCTGTAGACACTCATTGTTGTGACTCTTCTGACCTTTTTACAAATTTGGATTCATCACTCCATAAGTCTTGTTGCCACTTATTTTCAGTCCAGTTCTTGCTTTATTTGGCATACCTCAGCTATTTCTCCTTGTTTCCCTTCCATCTCTCAGGTCCTGTGTCAGGTCATTGCTGGATTTTTTCCCATTTCTACAAATATGACTTTCAGATACTTTTCAACTGCTGTAGTTTTTTAGGCCTGCCACTGGTTTTTCAAATCTTTTAAGGACACACTGCACACCATGCTGAGATATGCCAAGTTTTTGGGTAACAGCTCTTTGGAAATCATCTTGTTGGTGCAGCAAGACCCCAAAGTGCCTAAAGATACAATTTAAAATTTGCTCTTTGCTAAGTTGTCCGTTATGTGTAGACACGACAATGGTTCATCCCTTGAGCTATGTGCCCTTTTTATGCTTGAATGATTCATAGGTCAGTGTTAAGTCACATATAAAACAAAAAGAAAAATGGCCAGGTACAAGGACTGGACTGAAAATAAGTGAAAAAGCAGCCAATGTTCAAAGAAAAACTTTAAAAGACCCCCCAGAAAGCCTTGAGAAGACCATTTCACAATAACATTTTTTTTTTCATTACCAGAAGTTATTTGTTAAGGAAGCATCTATATTTCCTTTGTGAAGGTGGAAAAATGCTTTTGATATTGGCTTTACCTTTATAGATGGGACACAAAAACGGCTATATGAATACTGGATTAACAGTATCACTAAAGAATTTTATGACTTTTTTTTCTAGCAGACCAAACTAACATAACATTTCAAGTATAATTTGAAAAATCACATTAAGAAATTTATTGTAGAGGTTACACAAAACTACAGTTTTCACCTGGAAGAAGCATCAACAAACCAAATTTAAAGCAGCCATGGGATCAAACATTTCCAAGTCAATAAGGAGACTTAGAAGAGGCGCGCTAAGTAAAGGCTGAATGAGGGGCTAGTGATTCTTTTCAGTTTTTAAATACTGAGTGCATATTTTCCTTAAAAGCTCTTGAAATGCCTGAGCGCAGTTACAGCACTTCACTACATGTCGATACCTTCTGTTTTATAAAATCAATCTTAGGAATGTTAAGAGTGTATATATACACACTGTGACACAGCACTACTATTATGTTAAAGTTTTTCTAGAGTGAGCTATCAATGTGTTTTTTGTCCCATCACATTTTTCTGTCTTTACAGCATCATTAAAGTCTCATTATTTTACTTTACACACAATGATGGAGTCTAAGGTCTTCTTGGGGGCACCTCTTTCCTCCTCTTCAGACCTCAGCTCATGCTTCATTTGTTCCTATATCCAGAACTGTTTTAGCTAGATCTTCTTTTTGTCTTCATCTGCATTATTACTATCCTCCACTGCTGACACTCACACATGTATACTACAGATGTGTGAGTATCAAGAGGTCAGCACAACACGGATTTAGTCTTTACATGAAGAATTGTCTCTTTGTTTTATTCACAATCTCTCCTAACCTTGAATCTCATGGAGGAGCTGAAACAAAATTGTTGCCCTCGTGCACGTTGCTGTTCGCTGCTCCCAGCAGGTTTCATTTAGCAGAGTGCAGCCATCAGTGTTCAGTGACAGGTGACTGCCTGAAGTCACATTAAACAGTAACAATAATGATAGCACACTCTACACCTTCCAGGAGCATATTTTACAAAGAAATGCATGTAATGACTCCTTCATTGAATAAAGAAAACCTGCTGTTCTTTTCTAACCTGAAAGCTATTATCCATGTTTTCATAACAACACTGACTAAAATGACTACATATAAAAGAGGTCACTCTTAGTAGCAATTCCACAGTAAATGACCAAAAAGCCCAACAATTTCATTGTTTAAATCCAACTCTAGTTCGTTTCCTCCACTTTTTTTGAAGATGTGAACATGGTAATCACACTCAGCCAAAACAGCTGCACCAAGACCCTTTGGAGGAGGTGGTCATGGTCCGGTTCCAAGCAAACTTTCCATTCTGGGATGTAGCAGAGTACCATAGACGTGCAGAGAACAGTTTTGCACAGATAAATACGAATGTTAGGAGTAAAAATCTCCATGTTGTCCCCTAGTCCAGAGCACAGCACCTTCTGTATTTACCTTTGTAGGTTTTTGTGGCGGGGTGTGGTCTGTGGAGGCTGAACTGGAGTGAGCGAGGCTGAAAAGCCTCTCATCTAAAGAGAGTCTGACTGTAAATAAAACGTACTCATACTGGCAAGACTGTCTGCCTGGGTCCTTACTGTTACAGTTTTTTTTAAATTTTAGGTTTGTAGTGACACATTTTGGTTCACTTGATTTGTCTGTGTGAAAAGAAATCAAATCACGGGAAAAAGCCGAAGGTTACAAACTCATCTACGGATCTGGACCAGAGTAAACAAACTATAGGTGTTAAAACGCCCTCAGTCGCACTACACAAAAAGTTATTAACTAATCTGTGAATATAGTCGAGACGAGAAACAAAGCTAGAACAGAATGAGTAGTGGACTGCAGTGGGATAACAATGGGCCTCATTCACAAACGCACTCATATCTATACATAAACCCTGCCTACAAACATTTCATGCACAGACAACCCTTTACTGCCAGGTTTTACCAATGAAACGTCCAACCACTTAAACACACACGGCCGGCTGGTCCATGACAGGACAATGGCTGATCCTTGCCTGATCCTTGGCTGGTCCTCGACTGTAATGATACCCCCTGCCTGTAATGTGGACAATGCAACCACAAGTAGTAACGTCCCTAAGCAGCATTTCGGAAAACCGGTGGTAATGTCTTGTGTATCCACCAGGGGGAGCAGTGACAATGGAAGCTCATTCATTTACATTTATTTGCGCTGTGCAAAAACGGTTTCCTGCTGCGCCGAGCAAAGTGCAGTGCAAGCGTGCCGGCGAGGAGTACTCGCGTATGCCGCTGCACAGTGTGACGTACATTCACGCAACCAATAGAAACGAAGCCTACAGCCGCGCTAAGTTCAACCACACAATGAAGGAAAACATGGAAGAACAATTGATTCTGTGTGTATCCAAGTTAAAGGAACTTTATGGCACAAGTTTACGTACATATAGGGACCTCGGGAGGAACGTAGTGTTGTAGAAACATATTTCCACTGAATTGGGCATGCCGGGTTTGTTTAAATAGTGAACAGTGAGAGATTCATGTTTTGAAATGACAGGGAGCAGGTGCATTTACTACACATAGAGCGAGCGCAAAAAAATGACGTACAGGCAGAGCACAGCAGCCAGCGCAACACAAATTGTGGGCTATTCACTTCAGCTAGTGGTCAGTGCAGCGGATGCTGCTTCTTATGTGAAAGGGCCTTTACTTGGTGGACTAAGTTGTCTGCCACAAATCTTAGTGTATCACCTTTGTGTGATTCATTTTAATACTCTGCTCCAAAAATGTTGCGCTGTGAAGGGGATACTCCAAATGCAACATGTCCTGCAAAAAAGTGTCCAACCTAATACTGCAGTATTTATTTATTTATAGGTGCAAAAACTGCACATGCTGACAGGTAGGAGAGAATTAACATGTCTGGTCTGGCCTCTGGGGAGGCCAATCCATGACTGATAGTGCTCCATTTTGTGTTTTTCTATCTAGGTGTTTTTACTGTGTTGACAGTGTGTTTGGGATCATTGTCATGCTGAAAAATGAAGCTCTTGCCAATCAGACACTTTCCAGATTGTATTGCATGGTGGATCAAAATCTGCTTTTCTGTGTTCATAATTCCATCAAAGATCTCCAACACCGCTGGCTGAAATGCAGCCCCAAACCATGACAGAGCCTCCACTGTGTTTTACAGATGGCTGTAGACACTCACTGTTGTACCTCTCTCCTGACCTCCTCCATAATATTAATGACAATTTGAACAAAAATTTCTAATTTGGATTCATCACTCCATAAAACCCGTTGTTAGGTGCCTTTTTTGAATGATTCATTGTTTAGTGGCTTAACAAACAAACAAACAAAAAACATGTCTCTTCAGGTACAAGGACTGGACTGAAAATGATTTAAAAAGCAGCCAATGTCGAAAGAACAACTTTGAAATACCTTCACAAAGCCTGGAGAGCACTTTAAAAAAAAATTACAGTAGGTGAAAGTCTGGCTTCTCCTATGCAAAATATAAATAAATGATGGGTGGCTCAAGACTTTTGCACAACACCAAAGTTTAAAGAAAGTTATAGGACAAATCAAAATATTAAGTTGTAACATAAGAAAAAAAATTTAAGTCATACTCATAAATCTGAAAAAGTAACAACCCAGAAAACAATAAATGAAAAAATATGTTCTACCAGTCTCGGACATAACCTCCACATCTGGTTTTGGATCTGTGAGGAAGTTTGTGTGAGGATATTTTAAATTGTATCTGTTTATTAGATTAGATTGAAATGGATCAATGAAGAAATGTTTGTTAGGAATAGTTTTGGTGATTTGCAGTGCATTTTGCAGTGTAAAATGTCTGAATGGTCAAACTGACTATAAAGTTTTATCCATCTATTTTACATTTTCAAAACTTAACTTTGATTACATTTTTATATTACAGCAGGTGAAAATATTTAAGCATGAAAGCTATCAAAACAGTTGTGTGGCTGTATCTTTAAAACCACATTCGTGAATCCCCCAACGTCTAGGGATAAATAATATATATCTTACATAACCATTTATTTAAAGTGATTTCTGCCCTCCCTGATCAAAGAGCATCTCAGGGAACGTGATATTCAGCAATGTTTTTTAAACAATCATCAGTGGGGAAACGCTTTAAAAAGCTACGTCTTTTCCTCAGACACTATTCTTCCAGTTTTTTAAGTTGGAAATTCTCCTGCTTTCTGGGTTTAGTAGTGCAGCTTCTCTTTCAGAACAACATCCCTGCTTTCTCCATTACTCAGTATGGTATACGCATTCCCTGTTTAGAGAAATGGGGGTATGCAGATTGCACATAGCCCAAGCCTGTTGGTTTTGAATGATTCTGATGCACTAACATTTGCACAAAACAAAATTGGCTGGTGTCTATATTTCATAAATCTGACAGTAATTTTACATGTGCACTTATATTGGATGCAGGACAAGAACATTTCTATGCACATATGATTGAATGAAGCCCAGTGTTTTTCTGTGTCTGCTGGCTGTGTAAAAATTTGCTAAAGAACTTGGCGTATCAACTTTTTAAAAATGCTAAAATGTCAAATTTCTGGGGGTTTTTTTAGTGCCCAGGTGTCCTAAACATCTGTTAGTGAAGGTTTGATACATCTACTCAGTCCTTAACATATTCAGTAGGGCTGGCCCCAAACAAAGATTGTCCTAGTCAACTAGAAGCTGGAAGTTGAAGTGATTAGAAGAAATGTTTGTGCGTGGTTATGCTGTATTGATATGTTTTTATTTATATTTAATAATATGATATATTTTTTCGAAAATAGCATGAGTTCCAGGGTAGAGAAATAACATTTGGAGTAATATTGTTAATGAGAAATTCAAAACAAGCCATTAAAATATAAATTTTACAAAGTGAGTGAGCTAATAACACTGGCTAAATTGGTAGTGATTCAGAAAGAGTCACAAAATGTGACACAGCATGCAAAAACCAGGATAATGTCCAAAGTTTTCATTTTTTAACATTTTTTTATGTTTCCCAAAATTTCAAAACTTCTAGATTTACATGCAAAAACAGATTTCATTTACCTATCGCCATGTATTTTCTATGAATTTTTAACTTGAAGATGTCAAACTGTGTCCGGTCTTTGAATGATCACGGTTTAGTAATGATGCAAATAGATAAAATACTCGCTTGTAGCACGTTCATAAATTATTAAACTTAGTCCCCAGCTTAACTTCAGTAAGGGGACAAATTTCATCCAGTGTTAGAGTGAGCTGTCATGTTGAGTTGCTAATGTTAAGCTATTTACACATTTCAAATAATAAGCCATGTTTGGGATCATCTTTTACCCTTTTGAAACGATCCCACACTTTGGATTTCCTCTTTGAGACATGTAAATGCAGTAAAATCTATTCATGACTGATTGAGTCTGTGTTCAGCTAAAATGTGCCCAAATATTAATTTTCCTTTTCCGTCATAACTATCATACATTAGATTATTTTCCTGTTTATTTAATATCTTAATATTCACTCTTTTAGCAAGCTACATTACTCATTGCAGTGAGGTAAGTCACAATATATAACTTCCTTGGACTTTTTAAAACTCTGTAATGAGTGGGAATCAGAAAACAGAATCGTCACACGAGCTGAGCCTGTACTTAGCATAAATTTGTGTTTGTTAAAGTGTCCAAATTTACTTGTATAACAACTCCTCCGTAAATTCATTCAGTTTTATCAGTCTTTTTCCTTCACATATGAACATCAAAATAAGGCATCTCAAGGCCTAAATTTGAGTCGATAATGTGTGTATGTCTTATATATTAATTTCAGTCTTCAGTCCTGTAATTTACTTTATCTTTTCAATCCTTGCCATTATCCTTTCGCAATTGGAAAGGATGCTCTGCTCACCCTTGGCCTTAGTGTGTGTCTGCTTGTGCTTTTGGCTATGAGCGTACCTCCGTGAACACATGTGTGTCTTTGTCTCCTCCAGGGAAGAGCGGGGTGCGTACATTAATGACTGTTTTATGTTTCTTGCTATCTGAGTCTCTTTTATTCACATTGGCCATGATGGCCTAATATCTGCCTGTCAAACAACTTCTATTCACTCCTCTAACAGACTGGAGACTGATACTTAAGACACACAAAAAACACACACCTACGTATAGAGCGCTCATACCCTCCTCAGCAGATTAGTGGGTGGTGAAGGAGCCACACTGGGCATTATGTACTGTTCTTGCTCCAATCAATTACTATTCATTTATTCCAAAGGAGTGACCGTGCCTTGATCTGAAGAGGTATTATAACAGTGTGTGTGCCTTGCAGTTTATTCAAATCTTTTTTAACAAAACTTTGTCTCTGTTTTATTCTCCTCCCACCTCTGTCACCTTCTGGCTGTATGTTCACTTATTTTTCTTACATGTTCCAGTTTTTCCTCCCCCTCCCATCCCTCTCTTTTGTTAGCATCTTCTAGTTTTTCTCTTGCACTTTGATTACTTCCCCTCCTAATTCTTACTGCTCATCATTTTGTCCTTCCTCCTTTCCTTTTCACATCTTTTCAATCAACTCTGTCTCATCAGTTGGTCTCTCCTTGTTTTGTTTCCTTTACTGATAATTCATTTCCTTCTTTGCTATGTTTATTTTACAGTGACAAGCCATAGCTTCATTATCCTGATCCAGCTCATTTTAAATTAACCAATTTCCTATTGGTAATCAGAAGAAAGTTGGGTTAAAGGAGGGTGACCTTAAGAAGGGAGGAACAAAAAAAACTGTTGTTGAACTTAGAGGCTGCACAAAGGCCCAATATGAGATGGTTAAGGATTGTTCAAAATGTGAATTATGCAAAGGTACTCAAGGGATGAACCAGTGCTTTCTCTACACATAACAGACGACTTAGCAAAGAACCCATTTTAAGGTATATTTTTAGGCACGTTGTTACTAGTGGCCATCGTAAAAACGTATCATTGATTCCCATTTCTTTAGTTGAATCTACCAAAAATGCCAAAGATAACAGTTTGACAGACATAAAATAGTATTTTTGCACCAACAAGGTGCAAAGAGATATTAGCTGAAAACTTGGCATATCTCAGTATGGTGTGCAATGGGGGTCATTAAAAAATCTGAGGAAACTGGACAAGTGGAGGACAAAAGAAGAAATGTCAGGCCTAAAAAGTATCTATAGCAGATGAACAGTATTTGAAAGTCAAGTCCTTAAGAAACAGGAAAAAAAATCCAGCAAAGACCTGACACAGGACCTGAGAGATGCATCTGGACCTTCAGCTGATCCATCTACTGTTCACTGAAGCCTCATCAGAAATGGTCTCAGTGGAAGGGTGGCTATCAAGAAGCCATTCTTAAGGAAGGGAAACAGGGAGAAAAGCCTGAGGTATGCAAATTACAAGAACTGGACTGAAAATCAGTGGCAACAGGTCTGATGGAGCGATGAATCCACATTTGATATTTTTGGTTCAAATGATCGTCCATTTGTACGGAGGAGGTCAGGAGAGAGGTACAACGGTGAGTGTCTACAGCCATCTGTAAAACATGGTGGAGGCTCTGTCATGGTTTGGAGCTGCATTTCAGTCAGTGGGATTGGGGATCTTTTTTTTTTTTTTTTTTTGCCTGTCTTGTTTGGTAGTTTTTGCAATCAGAATTGCGATCTGAATTCGACATTGTACCAAACACATTTGCTCTTCCAAGATGAGCTCTATAAATTCTCTAAAGGCTCATCTTGATCGTGTGTTTATTTATTCATTTTTATTAGTATTATTATTGTTATTACAGTACATGTATAATATGAAAATGTCTAAGCTGACAGGCGGGGGGAGAAGAAAAAGGTAGAAAGTATAAGGAAAAAGCACAAATAGAAAAATGCAATAGGTTGTCAGCTGCTGCACCTGCAAGACAAAACATACAAGAGAAAAAACAAACAAACAAAAAAACAAAAAACAAACAAGCACCTGGAAAAAAAACATGAGAAGCAGATACACAAAATACAAAGACACAAATCTACAATCTTGTTGTGTTGTGTGTATGTGTGTGTGAGTGAGTGAGAGTGTGTGTGTGCGAGTGTGTGTACTTCTGTCAC
>VUQS01075714.1:0-12956 GCA_015108495.1 Heterochromis multidens
GGAACACTAGTGAACAAGCGACAGTGTCATGGGCGGCCAAGGGTCATTATGCACATGGGGAGCGAAGGCTGGCCCGTGTGGTCTGATCCAACAGACGAGCTACTGTAGCTCAAATTGCTGGAAAATTTAATGCTGGTTCTGACAGAAAGGTGTCAGAATACTCAGTGCAACACATTTTGTTGTGTATGGGGCTGTATAGCTGCAGACCAGTCAGGGTGCCCATGCTGACTCCTGTCCACTGCCAAAAGCTCCAACAATGGGCACGGGAGCATCACAACTGGACCACAGAGTAATGGAAGAAGGTGGCCTTGTCTGATGAATCACATTTTCTTTTACATCACATAGATGGCCAGGTGTGTGCATTGCTTACTGGCACCAGGATGCACTATCGGAAGAAGGCAAACTGACAGAGGCAGTGTGATGCTTTGGGCAATATTCTGCTGGGAAACCTTGGGGCCTGCCATCCATGTGGATTTTACTTTGACACGTACCACCAGCTAAGCATTGTTGCAGACCATGTACACCCTTTCATGAAAACGATATTCCCTGATGGCTGTAGCCTCTTTCAGCAGGATAATGTGCCCTGACACAAAGTAAAAATGGTTCAGGAATGTTTTGAGGAGCACGAGTTTGAGGTGTTAACTTGGCCTCCAAATTCCCCAGACCTGAATTCAATGGAGCATCTGTGGGATGTGCTGGACAAACAAGTCCAATCCATGGAGGTCCCACCTCGCAACTTACAGGACTTAAAGGATCTGTTGCTAACATCTTGGTGCAGATACCACAGCACACCTTCAGGGGTCTAGTGGAGTCCATGCCTCGATGGGTAAGGGCCGTTTTGGCAGCAAAAGAGGAACAAACACAATATTAGGCAGGTGGTCATAATGTTATGTCTGATCAGTGTATACTGTACCTGTCATAGTAAGTAAATCGTTTTTCAGTAATTATCCTAAAGGTGGATTAGATGTTTGTCTTTTTTGCTATAAAGTTATTATTCTTAGCTATTTAACCAGGTTAAGTGGGTCTTGGCAAGTGGGGAAACCTTGAGAACCGGTGCAGTGAGGAAAAATCATTTGATTTTAAAATGATTAAATTGTTTTGTACTCCAGTGAATTTGTTTTCTTTGTGGTTAGGCTGTTTGATCAGCAGACCTTTGCTGCTCTTTGTGCTGCTTTTACTGCTCTTTGTGGATTCCACCAATGTTTTTTGGGGGTGTTTTTTTGCAGTGAAAATAAGCAAACAAGGCTTTATTAATGTTATTATTTTGACTTTTACTTCTCTGATATTTAGCTTGGATCTTTTTCTTGGTAATAACACAAACAAAAATTGTGGGGTGTAGGGCATGAACATTTTTTGGCTTCTTGAAAGGGACCTGCCAGAAAAGTTTGAGATACCATAGTTTGCACTTTATCAGGTTAAATTCCTCCAAATTATTAATAGTTACTTTGTTGTCAAAAACATTCCACAAATTGTAATAATCAGATAATTTTAACAACACCCACTGTTTGATTTTAACCATTCCAAAATGTATGACTTGACTTTTAAGCTTTAAATTGCGTCATCTTGTCAAAGGTACTCATCCTTGATCTATAACCTGTCATCTTGATTTTTTTGTCCTCACTTTTTTTATTTTTCTCCATCTTTAAAGTGGGCCTATTATGCTCATATTCTACTCCATATTTTTATTCTTGGACTCTATTAGAGTAGCTCTGCACGATTCACAGTTCAAAGTGGTTATTATTTATCTTATACTGGGCTGTGGTGGAACCCCTCAGTTCCTCTGTCTGAAACAAGTCAGTATGGCTCTTCTGCTTTTAAGTCCACTCTCCCTTTAAGGCGACTTTCTTCTGATTGGCAGCCCCTCGCAAATAGATGGTTTGCTATAAACTGAATGTTTAGAGCAGTCTACATCCTGAGCTGTGATGTGGAAACATAAATGGAAAGTACAGCATATAAGGCCAAAACACAGTTGGCACAATTCAGCTGTATAGTGAAAACCCATATTTCGTCTATCCATACAATGTAACCTTCAGCTTTTCAAACCAGCCACCCTGTCAGAGGCACACAGACCTGTTTCCTGTTTCATACCCAGTGTTACATAGCAGCAGCAGGAGGGCACACAAAGAAGTGCAGTGTGTCCCAACTGTGACAACAGCAGCAGAAGCTTGAAAGTCTGTATTTGGTATGATCATCTTTATTCTTCCAACACAGCCTGAACTCTCTTAGGCAGCTTTCTTCTAATTTCTAATTTTCTTTCCAATTTCTAAGTAGTCTTCAGGAATAGTTCTCCAGGCTTCTTGAAGAACATTCAAAACTCTTCTTTAGATGTTGGCTGCCTTTTGTTCTGTTCTCTGTCAAGATGATCCCACACTGCTTCAATAATGTTGAGGAACTCTGGGGAGGCCAATCCATGACTGATAATGTTACACTGATAGTGTTTTTCTGGCCAGGTATTCTTTTATTGCATTGGAAGTGTGTTTGGGATCATTGAAAAATGAGCCGTTACCAATCAGATGCTTTCCAGATGGTATTGCATGGTAGGACAAAGATCTCCAACACGACTGGCTGAAATGCAGGTGCAAACCCATGGCAGGCCCTCCACTGTTTTTCACAGATGGCTGTAGACACTCACTGTTGTACCTCTCTCTCCTGACCTCCAAAGTCACAAATTTGGATTCATCACTCCATCAGAACTGCTTCTACTGATTTTCAGTCCAGTTCTTGTGTAATTTGGCATATCTCAGTCTTTTCTCCCTGTTTCCTTTCCTTAAGATTGGCTTCTTGACAACCACCCTTCCACTGAGACCATTTCTGATGAGGCTTCAGTGAACAATAGATGGATCAACTGAAAATGTTTTGTGGCTTCATTTTAATTAAATTAGGGGACAAGTTTGGGTAAACATATTTAAGAGAGAAAATAACTGCTAAATTATTGCATCAAACTGTGAAAGGTACTTTTTTTTATTAACTCAGGACTTTAGAAGTAATTGATTCTGCTGTTTGTGCATGATTATCCAGTGCAGTTAGGGACTGTTAACAGATTTTAACCTGCAAATAAGTGGAACAGATAATATAGCAGAACTGAGCCCTGCTGGACTTGAAGATTTCTCAGCAGGTTTCCAGCAACAAAATGAGTAGATTATCCTGAAATAAATTTCATAAAAATATACTCAAAGTAAAAGTGCTTATATTTTCTAAATGGATTAGTGTGGACTGTATGAGTTTTGGGGGAAAAAAAAACACTTGAGTTATTTTGTCATTAGAAGCAGACTAGCATACTACGAGTAATAAAACCAGTGGATGAATTTTCATTGTTTTTTTATACTGTGTAGCCGTGAGGAAACATTACCTAGAAGCTCACAGGGCAGTAGATAAATGAACACAAAGAAAAATCTGTTAGTGTGTATATATGAGTGTCCTTACACCTGACTTACACCTCGCCACCCCACCATGGTTCGCCAAATGTTCGCCCTCACTGTCACCACCTGGCTACTGCCGAGTGCTTTGATTGCATTGTGCATGGCTGTGTGTGGGCATGCGTGTGCATTTGTGTGTCCGACGAGGTGCTCCCTAACAGATGGAGTAACCTAATACACGTCTCATTTCTACCCCGCTGTCCATTGGCCCTCATGGTCTGCTGGTGATGTTATCTAGGCCTTACCAGCATCCTGTCTGCTTTGTTCCTGGAATCAGCCAGCCCCGCCCTGCCCTGCTCTGCTTCACTGCCGCCGTCCCGTAAGCCGTGAGCACCCGGATGCAAACATACAACAATCCCGCAATAAAAAAGGGATGTCAGGTGGAGCGGGTCTCAGGTTACCTGGGGGCAGGTTGCTCTGAGTGAAATGTGTCTGGAAAAAACAGCGTGAGCAGATGCTGCTTTGTTGTAGCTCATAAAATCATAACTGAACGTTGACGCTGCTGGAAGGTATCTGTTAGACTCAGCCTCATGCTAAGTGCACCCACATAAGTCCATAAGTCCAGTTTTTGTGCGGCAGACACATGATAAGGCATTTGGATCATCACTGGTCCCTTTAAAAGCCCGATCACCTTACATCAAAAGTGACACTTTGGCACTTCTGCCAGTCCTCTCTCTGCGTCCTGGACAGGTACTGCTTTGTTAACGGGACCAGGTGGCAGCGGCTCCTCCATCCGTCTCCATGGCAGCTAGAGGTGAAACTCCATCAGCCAAATGGATTAGTCTCATTGGCTGGGTAATTTATTGATGTTTTCCTCTCAGGGGATAATGGGTGTATGGGCCGCTGATTGATGAGGCAGCATGGTGCATGTCTGCCTTCACAGTGTGTCAACCACAGGCAACGGTCAGCCAAGTCTGGTGTGTTATGAGCCACAGATTTATGTACTTATATGTAACGCGGAGACTGATGGGCTCCTGAACATAAATTATGCTTATTTGACAGGCCATTCATAGATTATGGGAGCGCCCGTTTTATGTCAGAGCTGCAGTCACTTAAAGGCTTTAGATGTCAGAAAGAATTTTCCTCACGGTGCCGCAGATTTTAGACTTATTTTACTAATAACATGAAATGTGTAATACTTGATCACTATTTAATTTGGGATTAATGGCTTGAAATGCGCAGAAACCAGATATTATAACTAATTCACATACTAATGGTTTGCTGGACCATATTTAGTGAATCTGACATGAGTATTTCAAGGCCCAAGAAAGCTGAGATGCCCAGATGCCTTGGAGTAAACAGGTGGACAGAGACAATGTACTCATGATGTAACAGTAAAAGGCCTTCAGTCTCAGGAGAAATGGCTTTCAGCAACCAGCAGCCTTCTGCCTCCATCTCTGACACTCACCTCACAAAATGAATGTTACTGCTAATTTTAAGCGTGACCTAATATGCTGCTGTGGGCTCCTGCTCTTGTAATGTGTGCTCTTGACCTCCTATGGTTGTATCCAGCATGTCACAGGTCCCTGACATACAGCCCCATTCCCCTCCATTAAAGGATACCCGATCCCATCCAGGCTTTCACCGCTGAAAGAACGTGAGGAGCAGGAAATGGGCTCACAATGGTTCTTACTATGACCCCGGCTACTCAGAGCCATTGAATTGCATTTATGAAGAGCCCTCTAGTCTTTCTCTTTACCATCACAAAGTGGCTCTTCTCTTTATGGCGTGAGAGATGCTACAGATAGCAGCTGAATTGCAGGGTTTGATGTAGGTGGATTTTTTTTAGAAACCATGAGGGGAAGCAAATAGCTTTGAGGTGGATACATTTTCTCACTGCCTCCACTTTTCTATCAATAACCAAATATCTGCTTGTTGAAAACTTTCTATGTTTATCTGTGAGTTCTGTGTGTGTGTGTATGTGTGTGTGTGTGTGTGTGTGTGTGTGTGTGTGTGTGTGCGGGGGTATGTTTTCCCTCCTTTCAGTCTGTCTCCTTGTCTCAGCTAGCAATCTGCACATCTGTCTCCTCACTGATCACAGAGGGAAGTGCTTCACAAACACAGCAGGACAGCCGTAGAGTGAAAAACCAAACAGATGTGCGCTGCTCCTGAACATCCTTGAATGCTTTTCTTAACCTTTAGGCATCCAGCAATTGTTCTGCTGAGCGAGCAGGCTGCTTACATATACATTAGAACCTGAAACTGCAGTATACCCCAGTCTAACAATGAAGTTTGCTTAAAAAAGGCTCAATATTCTATTGATCAGCAGCCACCATAACTAAATGTGGTAATTACGGGGTAGTTACAGGGTCATTTTTTTTCTTTGGTTCACAGGATTCTCTTTAGCTAGTTAAGGACAACATATTTCAACAATTTCAACATTTTAAGTTGAACATGCCATATCACAAAACGCCAAAAAACCAAAACAAAAACAGCTTTCAAACCTGGGCTTACAACCTTGACACAAGTACAAATTTTTTAAAGAGGGTACACAACATGAAAAAATGTTCTAATATTTTCTGTTATTTCTAAAGCTGAATTTGATTTTCCCTGTACAAGGGCCAATGACTTGTGCTGCAATGAGCGCTATAAACCAGGACCAGAAACATTAAATTGATTCAGCAGCAATTTAACAACACAAAAAGGTGGATTTAGTGTCAAATTATTAATTATAATATACTCCGATTTGACTGCTAGTGTGCAGTTTGCAGTTTAGTTACCACAAAAGGACAAATAACCATGCTGCAGACATTCGCTCCTGCTAGCAAGTAAACCACCATCTGGGTGTGCTATATTTGTTTATCCTTTGATCTTAGAGTTTGCCAGGAAATCAATTTTTTTCTGTTTTTTTTTTTTTCTTCAAAAGAAGTCTGTAAATTAATAAATTGGAATTGCTGAGCCTCAAAATGAATTGAAACATTTTTAACTCATATCAATGTGTCTTCACCTCAGTTCACACCACAAAGAGTACTTGCATTTATACATTAACTGCTGTATATATCTGCTGTGTTTGGAGTCTTACAACAATTTTAGATATAGTCATGGCAAAAAGAAAGTACACCCTCTTTCACTTCAAAGGTTTTACATATCAGAACACAATAAAAATCTTAAGTAAATTAAGTAATTGCAGTAATTAAGTAAATCCAACCTGAGATGACCACAGATTACATATTACACCGTGTCATTATTTACTTAACAAAAACCAAATCAATATGCAGAATCAGTGTGTGAAAAATGAAGAACACTCTATGATTTAATAGCTTGTTGAACCACCTTTAGCAGAAATAACTAGAATTGTTTTCTGTAGGACTTTATCAGTCTCTCACATTGTTGTAGAGGAATTTCGGCCTACATTTTTTACAATAGTCAGTTCATTGAGATTTGCAGACATTTGTTTATGCACAGTTCTCTTAAGGCCCCACCACAGGATTTCAGTCAGGTTGAAGTCTGGACTTTGAGCTTGATTCTTTTCTTTTTCAGTCATTCTGTTGTAGATTTGCTGCTGTGCTTGGGTCCATTGTCCTGTTGCATGACCCAATGTGGGCCAAGCTTTAGCTGTCAGACAACTGGCCTCACATTTGACTCTAGAATACTTTGGTATACAGAGGAGTTCATGGTCAACTCAGTGACTGCAAGGTGCCCGGGTCAAACCCAAATTATCACCCCTCCACCACCGTGCATGGCAGCTGGTATGAGGTGTTTGTGCTGATATGCTGTGTTTGCACAGCATGGCACTGTGCATTACGGTCAAACATCTCCACTTTGGTCTCATTTGTCCAAAGGACATCGTTTCAGAAGTCACTTGGTTTGTTCAAGTGTAATTTGTCAAACTTAAGTTGTGCTGCCATGTTCTTTTTAGAGAGAAGAGCCTTTCTCCTAACCAGCCCTTCAAAAAAAGCCATACTTGTAGAAATGAGAGAGGGTGTACTTTCTTTTTATCATGACTGTTGCAGACCCACAAGGAGAAAACAAAAGCAGCAACAATAAAAGCCCTGAACTCAGGTTTTATTTTCATAATGTCAGCATTTAATTCAAGGAATAAAGGAAATAATGTGGTTATTCCTCTGTGAAAGTTTACTTAGTTTAAAGCACACCAGAATTCAGTTTAGTCATAGTGAAACAGAGATGACTATAATTTCAGATATCTCATATATTTGTATTTATATCCTCATGTGGATCTCTTTATGTGCACACAGAAACTCACATTATATGTCCTAAAAACAGAGCTGTCAAATTGTTTCTCAGCGCTGTCCAAGGACCCAAAGCTCCACATAGGCTTCATTTGACCTCAGAGAAGCATGAAGAAAAACAAATTAAACTATCCAAGCAGGGGAACATGAATAACAAAGATGAAATGGCTATTTGTTGTAGCACATAAACCACTAACTTCCTCTAATGTTCCCTAAACCAGTGTTTTTCCTCTGCTCCTCACAAAGCATTTGTGGCAATCACTCCCAACAAAGTGATGTAGTGGACTAGCCGTGGTATAAATGGGATTTTGGGATCTCACGCTATTCTCCTGTCCAAAGCTTCATTTCACTGAGTCTCAGCTCCCCTGCTAAGTTCAGTAATGGAGCTTTAAATCCCCTCTGTTGTCGGGTCCTCACTCATTTTGCAACTGGGTCGATGATAGAGCTCCCGCTTCTTGTGCCACCTTGTTGATAAGACTTCACTTTGTGCCTTGAAACGCCACTGATTATTTTCTCTTCTCACAGTGGCCTGGCTCCCCTCCCTCCTGCAGGTTTTGAATGCTTTTCTCCTCACAGACATCCTCATGGCCATGCCTCTCACACTTGACTAATATATTGACGTTATTGCTGCCTTTTTAAAGATTCTGTGAGCTTTTTACAGACCATTGCTTTGCACTGTTGAAAGGTCAAAGCCAGAATCTTACTTTTTTTATCTATTGGAGAAGCTTGTTTTGAAGCCATCATCTGTTATTGTAGTAATGTGCACATGTGTGCGTTTTTCCTGTGAGTGTGTGAGCAGTCCCATTAGAGAAAACAACAAATGGAGAAAAAGTGGGAAAAGGGAAGTAGAGGCTGTGCGTGGGAAGTTTTCCCTAGCTTTGATCGTTAAGGATAGGATCCTTGTTAAGAGGAGAAAGAAAAAAATTTGAGTGTTTCATGTTTTTGAGCTAAGCTGATGCCTATTTGTTGAGAACTTGTTGTAGTTGTTGTGATTATTTAGGCATCACTGAATGAAACTGGCCTCACTGTCTCCCCATCTGATTCTTTCTCCTGTTGTTTTCTTGCAGAGGCCTTTGACCTGGTGCTGCGTCACGGACGTAACTCCACCCTGACGATGCTCAAGTCAGAGTTCCCAGCTCTCTCAAGCGGTGCCCAGAGCTCTGTGGGGCAGCTCTTCCTGGACATGTCACTTTACATCCTTGGCTCGGACTACACAGTGGACCACATGGTGGCGGTGTTCTACGGCCGCCTCTTTCCCCTCACATACCGCCGCCTGCTGGGAGGCAGTGGAACCTCTGTGTCTGAGGAGTGTGTAAAAGGAGCTTGGAAGGACTCAGGAGCATTTGGCCCTTATCCTAAACTGATGATGACACGTCTCTCTCGCTCCCTCCTGGCCACACGAGTCTTCCTGCAGGCGTTGAATCTGGGTATCGAGGTTGTCAACACCACAGACCATCTGCGGCCCGGCCGAGAATGCAGCCGGTCCCTGCTGAGGCTGTGGTATTGCCCACACTGCCAGGGCATGCTGGGGCCGCCAGCCTGCAGAGGCTTCTGTCAAGCAGTGATGCACAGCTGCCTGGGGGGAGCTGCAGAAGTGCAGCCTCATTGGAGGAGCTATATAGATGGACTGGGGAAGTTGGCTGGTGCCATGAGGGGAGAGCAGGATATGGAGGCTGTTGTTCTTAGACTGCCTTCAATGATTAAACTGGCTCTCAAACATGCTGTGGATGCCCACAGCCACCTCAATGCTGTGGTGAGTGTTGTACACTAACACACATACACACTGTAAGATGTCAGACTAGATGGCACTGTATTAACACTGAAGATGGACAAATGCAGAGTGATGTCACACATCAGTTTGTGACCTCCTGTTGTGAAACATGGATCAGTTTTATGGTCATCACCATCTTGGTTTTTTGAAGACAAAGTGAAATATTTGTGGTCGTGGAGTGCTACGTTAGCAAGCCTGCTTAGCAAGGTGCTTCCATGTATCTGCTGTACCTGCTAATGAAATCAAATGAAATCAAACTCTATACCGATACCCAGGAAATTACTTGATACCATTTTCAACACAATGGGGGCAAAAAAAGTGACAAGAAATGAAGGCAATAAACAATGACATCAATGATGACACTATTTTTAAAGTTGTTTGATGTAATGCAAGAAAACAAAATACAGTAACAGTCCTTAAACTAAACTACAGCCCTGTTTAGTTTCTGTGCTTCAGGTGACGTGGTGCCATATTTCTATATTTAATAGTTGTTAAGGTAGGCTGCTACTGTTTCTGTCTATTCAATTCAATTTTATTTATATAGCGCCAAATCACAGCAACAGTCGCCTCAGTAACTAATAACAAATAATGATGTTGTTGTGTTATCTTTTTAAATGAACACTGTCTATTAGCGTTGCAGGTGGGCAGGACTGATAAAGTTTGCTGTCTAGCTCCCACATTAACGTTATCGCTTTATTATTAGCCACAGCTGCTACTTTAACGATAACTTACTGACTATCGGACAAAGGTACCTCCGGCCGCTCCCTGCATGTATGATTTGGCGCAGATTTTACGCCGGATTCCCTTCCTACCGCAATCCTCCCATTTAGTACACTAGCTTGTGCCCCCTTGAGGCTGGGTTTGTGTCTGTCGGGTAACTGCTAATAGTTAAATGGATAACACTGTGTGATTAACATTTATGATAACAGTTTAATATTTCAATGTTGCTCAAACAGGAGCTTTACTGACCTCTTGAGTGTTATGGACGTTAACTACATCAGCTGTTGGTGATGGGAGGAGCTGTGTGCCTGCCTGTCTGCAGGTGCTGTGTGAAGTAACGTGTCAAATGGAGGAGGAGACGGCACTGTTGGTGTCGATATGTTGCAAATTAATATCTAATTCAACAGTAATTTTTAACATCAATTAGTAACTGAGTATCATTTTTTGTTTTCCAGACAGCTAGCAGCTTAGTCGGCACCCTACCTTTCACTCAAATTGGCCACACCAAGAATAATAATAATAATAATAACTTAAACTCCTTAATACAGTTTAAGAGGGTGAGTTATCAAAGAAAAATGAACCCTTGTTACAGCTGTCATGAACAAGGAAAATAAACATAAAGACCAAATACCTTTTCTGAACCAGGCTGTAAACAGTTTATTCCTGTTGCATAGTTCAGCTCAAGTGGCCACTCAAGGAACTGCAGTTTTGGCACCTCCTCATCCTCTTACTATAATGATCGCAGCGTACCTACGTACAGTATATATGTCTGCATGTACCCTATTTCCACCTTAACGGGTTGGCCAATCTCAACGAAACTTTGCACGAACATCGTCACACATACAGCGATTATTAACATATATTTTTTTTTAATAAAAGATTTTTACAAGTCCCATTTCTTTTGATTTTCGTATTCATCATCCCCCTGCAAATACGATGTTACCTTCTCCGTTTGCATTTGTTTCATGTGTTACGTTCAATGTACGTCGCCCTTAACGGTCACCAAAATTTTCTTCGAGTCACCACTAAATACGGAATATGCTGCAGGCCTGGCAAAAACCACCAGCACGGCGGGTTTTTAATAGTTGGTTTAATTTTCCAGCCTCGTATGTTGCTGTTTATTAAAAACATAAAGGACCTTGCAGTATTGGAGCTGTGTTACTGTAGGTTCCGATGTTGAAGTCATAACCTGCTGGAAGTCCAGTCTAAGTGAGTCTGAAGGCCTACCAGAAAGGTCTCCACAGCTTATAATACTTGCTGCTTTTAACACTATGAGACGGGGTGTTGTTAATCAAGGCAGCAATCATCTGATCTTCATCTCAGCAGGTTGGAGGAGAACACAATTACAAATGCCATGCACCTCAGTTGTGGCCATTTGTTTGGGGATAAACTAGTTCATGTGCATAAACAACTTGATATTCAGTTTGGAGATGATTTGAATAAATTCCACTGAAAGTTGTTTATTTGCTGCATAGACCAAATAATTTAACTTGGTTTTTGGCCTATAGAGCATGATGACTGCAGTCCCTCTCTGGCTGAGCCGACCCATTTTCCTTCTGCACGCATTAATGGACTGAAAATAATTCATATCATTCTGTAGTGTTTTAATTTTACCAGAACTATTGGTATAACTTACAGTAATGTAAATGAGTGTTTGTGCTGCTTAGTAAAAAAAATAGCCTACATGTTTTTTGATTTCACCATTTTGATTTTGCAAGATGTCTAGTCATGTGACCTGCTTGTTACACTTTGACCAGCAAAACCTCCAACTGTAGTATCACGCTGATAGTATGTATGCTTTTAACCATATTAGACCTGATGCATCACATCCTTTTTCAGTGTTCTGTTCTGAAGAAGACAGGCACTGATATTTCCTACTACTTCAGACAGCGAGCTGCAACACATTACTTCTCCACATCCAAACCAAAAAATGCACTTTGGGTGGAACTACATTAAAAGGAGAAGCAACAACCAGGCAAGAGAAGGATGAAGACTAGCACTTATCAGACAGATGCTCCCAGCACGTCTCTCTGAAACTTGTCTCTCACTTCTCAGCAGTGGTGACCCGTTATGTGTGGCGTTAACTGCAATAAAACCGTCAAGTTGGTTCATAGCCCACATGCGAAGTCAGACAGAACTGCTTATGAAATATGAAAGCCCCTTTCTGCTGGGGTTACAGAGCTGGATGTGCTTTTTCTCCTGTATATCTGCTGAACTTTTCACTCTCACACCCTGAATCCCCGCAGTGACCAGGTTTCCACTCAGAACCCATCATTTATTAACACACAGGTTGACCTCACTTACTCTGCAGTGTGAGGGTGTGGCTGCATCTATGAATCACTGACTTGTGGGGGAAAGCTCACTTTCTTTTGTGTGTATGTGTTTGAGATGTTTTTTGAAAAACCCTGTCTGGATTATTTAAGACTCCAGTTCAAGTCATCACATGACTTTACATTGTGTTTATGAGTCTGGGTCCTGTATATGAGGCTGAATGGGGCTGCTGTGACAGTGTATTCAGTGGCTCAATGAAAAAGTGGCGTGTGTGTGTGTGAGAGAGAGAGAAAGGATGTGAATACAATCTTGCAGAGACGCTCCTTTCTTAGTGTTGCTGAAGGGACAGAGGTATTGTCTCTCTCAAAGCTAATTTTGTCTTAACAAAGTGCCATCGGAGGTCACCCAGAATTAAACACCTGAATGAACTTGGAGATTAAAGTATATAGTAGTTTTATAGTTAGGGCTGGATCAGGTAACTCTGAATCCTCCCTTAGTTATGCTGCATAGGCCTATTGCAGCATAACTAAGGGAGGATTCAGGGTCACCTGATCCAGCCCTAACTATAAGCTTTATCAAAAAGGAAAG
>VUQS01075715.1:0-28825 GCA_015108495.1 Heterochromis multidens
TCATTATTACTAAAGGAGGCCGAGGAGTAACTAAACATCTTCCACACTGAGCAGGAAAGTGCAGGTGAAGAAGCCATGCTGCTAGTGACTCAGCTACGAGCTAAGCTAAGCTACCGAATCGCTAAAGGCAAAATGAATAAATACTGTGAATAAAATCAGCAGGTGATTCAGCAGAGAGAGCTTTAGATAAAACACGTGAAGATTACACTATGAAATAAGTGTTTATCTAGAGGTTTTTAATTAAACAGGCTACAGAGATAAGCTACACAAACACCGCAGTGTTGCAACAGGAACAGGAAGTGATACAATACCGCAACAGGAACAGGAAATCCACCAGTGCCCTTGTGAAAACTGCCGACTGCCTGCAACACTGCAGACAATGAGGATAGCTATAAGTACCTTAGAATCCCACAGGCAAATGAGAACCATGAAGAGGCCGTTAGGAAAGCTGCAACTACCAAATACCTGCAGAGAGTAAGGCAAGTCCCGAGGAGTCAGCTGAATGGGAAGAACAAGATCTGGTCAACACCTACGCCCTGCCGGTTGTCAGATACCCTGCTGGAATTATAAGCTGGCCAAAGGAAGAGATAGAAGCCACTGACATCTAGACAAGAAAACTCCTTTTTAACAGCAGTATTCCCTTTACATAGTAGCGGTTAAAATATTTTTTGTAAATTTCAACTTAAACATTAATGTAATCAAATCAAATATAAAACCAAAGCCATTTGGCACTGCCAGGGCATTTACATTTATTGGGTTTGTTACAGAAAAACTCCTCAGAGTCCAGAGCCACCATCATAAAGACACCTTCCGAGCAACAGCAATTTAACATTTATAAATCTGTTTTCTTTCTTTTTTTCTGACAGCATAAACAGTCTATGTTCAGTAGCAAGTGGCCCTGTTAGAGTGAGGTAAAGTGGTTGAGCACAAAAAAAGTACACAGCTGGGATTTACTGTGGAGGGAACTTTTTAGTCTGTAAAGTCCATGTTTGTGCTGGATTTCCTTTGGAGAAAAAAAAACACTTTCAGTGATGCAGGTTGAGTAGTTACACAATGACAAAATTAACTGCATGTATCCATTACTCTGACTTTACATTTTCTTACTGCTCTGCACCAAGCCAGTTGCTAAGACACACAAGATCATTTACATTTTCAGATGATAACTGTTCTCTACTGAGTCTTCCTCCAGTTCAGAATCAGACTCCGATGACGCAGCCAATAGGACTAACTTTTTCTTTGGTGGCTCTGGTGTTGTTGCTTCCACAGGTTTCTCTGTGGATGCTTTTTATCACGTCCAGAGTCAAATTCCACCTGGCTGAAATGTCTTGTATAAGTGACTCCTTCTTTTGTCCATGTTCAATTTGTTGTTCTAATTCTGCAGCACTTGCTGGACTGTCTGCAAAGATACTGTGACAGAACACTGGAGACTGTGCACGATGCAGGGGACGTGTTCAAAAGGCAGCGATCATATTTCTTGCACTATCTGTGCTAAGTCTACTGACTTTATTTGAAATGTTTCCACTGCTGTGCAACATGAATAAAATGCTCCGTGCACGTTTCAGCAAAATGTCTCTTCTGTTTTCATTACATTCAGAGCATGTGAATGCAGCTTTCACTGTTCATCAATATAATCCACTGTAACTCTTAGGTATGGTTACCCAGCAATGTCCAGTAGTCTCCAGAGAGAGCAACAGTTGGTGCACGTTGTAACGCCTTCGCTTTTGTAGTCCTCTCCTTTTTGTACAACTCGTGTATTCTTCTTGTGATGGTGTGTCTTGAGGGAGGCTCATACGTGTTAACAGTGGGTATTGCATTTAAGTGATACTTCAGACTCAAGGTGTGATAAGAAAATTCGACTTTGCATTGCTTACAAATAACCTTGGTTCTATCAACTCTGCTTTCTGGAAGAGATTTAAAATGAAAATGTCCATGCAAACGTTCGGTACCTTTCTCCATTTTTCTGTCCGCACCAGTTCTTTTCTGTTCATGTGATCAACATCCCACCCCTCCTGTGACCCATGGTTTGTCCGTATGTATATTCAGAGCCAGTGAGCAACGGACTTTCAAAATGATAATAATAATAATAATAATAATAATAAAAACTGTGTTAATGTGCGATAAAATAATTGTCAGGGTTAATTAATTAATGCGTTAACGCAATAATAACGCGTTAACTTGCCTCAGTCACAGCAAATCCCAAAATACTCTACAAAAGGGTACAAAAAGTGCAAAACAGCCTCAAAGAGATGCAAAAGAGCATGTGATTCACAAAGCCAATCAGTGTGTGGTCAAACAGGATCTGCCCCCTTGTCACATCTGATTTCAAAACACTGAAATGACAACAGCAAAAATGCTCAGCTCAAAGCTTCACAACGGGACTTCAAAGCAGTGGGTGAAGTCACAATAGCTGCACCCATCTTTTAGGTCCTCTATGCTCCACACACTGAAATCCATTAGTTAGAAAGTCGTGTCGAGTGTCACAAAAAAAAGTGACATTTCACAGAGAAATACAAATAAATCGAATCCTAGATGAGCTCCCGGGGAGCTGGTGAATGTTAAGATCAACCAACTGGTGACCCATCTAGGATTAGAACTAGGATTTTTTAACATCTAGCTTCTGAAAATGTACCTGTTTAGCATGTGACCTAAACAAAACTCAGCCCCAAATAACCCTAACAGGATAAAAACAGTCAGTAAAGCCTGAAACCAGGTCTTCCTTTGCTACAGGTTTAGAATGTGTGCTGTGTAGTACTCGGAGTATAAACACCATGCACTTGTGTAGTGTTGAACACTTTATCTGAAGGAAATAGCCAGACAGTCAGAAGTCATTTCTACAAACACAACAATCTGGAAATGCCACACTTGCAAATGCAACTCTAATCACTGTCTACCAGCCATCCTGCATGTTTTCCTCTGCACTTTGTCAAGTCTGTCCTCCTTTGTTAGAAGCAGTTAGCATGTTTGTTGTAGTTTTAATAATCGTACAATCTGTAAAAGACAAACAGAACTGGATCCAGAATAAGGACCCTGTCCTTCAATTAGGGGAAGGTGGACACCAGCACATGACCCTCGCCTTCAGAATTCCCCAAATGGCCAAGATTAAAACCTAATTGTCACTTTTCTCCTTGGCCTTTCCAGCCATTTTGGTTTTAGGTCCATCAATCACGAAAGCTATTGTTCTGTTCCCACCTGACTTCTGCAGATAGAGTTCTGGGAAAGGAAACCAACTCGAGAGCACTCCCTAATAGAGACGTTGAGTGAGTTTTTCTCTATTGTTGCCAGCTTGTCGGATTAAATGAAGCTAAACGACTGGGACTTGTGCATATTGCTCTCTAATTGTGCCGCGTATTGTTAAAGCTTTAATTGCCCAATCAGAATCAGCCACCATGTGATTTCAAAGATGAATAACGAAGCCAAACAACCACACAGTGGAGTCTGTTTGTCCTTAAATTGTCACTTTATGGCTGGCCTTAATAACCAGCAGCAGAGTGGCTGCACAGGAGGGACAACTTTCGGGTCAGTCCATCGAGTCCATCTAGGGTTACTCCAAAGACTGTGATGCCAAAATGAATGTTTAAGGCTTCATTTGAAAGGTAACATCTTCTAGTTTCTGACCATTTAGCATGTGGCTAAAACATAAGGTGGCTCACCATCGACCTTGTGGATGTTAAGACAATAAAAACTCAGAAAGGCCTCAAATGAAACCCTCCTTGAAGTGCTGACAAACATATTGTCGGTACAAAGCCATGATTGACAGCTCATATAATTCTATCCACACTTCTATTAAAATACCATAAGCCTTTTCATTGAGTGCATCTAGATGAGGTGAACATCTGGGAGGAAGAGCAGGAGGAAGAGTCTAATGACACGGGGATCAACACTGTGAAGTCAAACTGCTTTCAAAGCTTTCCTGTGTTTCCAGCTTCTCCTCGTACCTGAATAATGTGTTTCCCATTAGAGAGAAAGGAATGTAATTTCATGTGTTTGAGACATGCTGGACGTCCAGACAAGGAGCAGCAAAGACAGAAAGAGAGGGGAGCGTGTGGAGGGGGGTGAGACGTGTCCGTTCCAGGAAAATGTCCAGCTCTAAGTTAAGGTTCACTGGGAGGTGTGTGTGTGTGGTTTGAAACCCTGGCACTGATTTGTTTCTAAATCCCAGCTGAAGGTAATTGAACATGATAAATGTCCTCGATGTGTGCCCATGAGTGTGTGCAGCGCCTGTTGTTGTGTGTTTGCAGTGTATATAAGTGCGGGTGTTACTCTGAGCGAGCCTACCAGGAGACTAAAAACCACCAGAGGAATTTTCCTCTCCTCGTGTTTTGGTGATGTAGTGTCACAACACGCAGCTACCTCATTTGTTTCCCGCACAGAGCGCCTTTGGCAGATGGAGAGCAATGATTGTTGTTAGCGTTAGCTGTTTTCTGGTTGGCTGAGTGCTGGCTGCTCTTTGCAGTTTGAATCAGGTTTTATTTGTCCTGTACAAGTCTTCCTCTGTTGGGGGAGAAGAGGTTTGTTGCTTGGTAACAAATCACCAATCAAGATTCAAACTCATCAGGACTCACTCTCACTGGTTAAATTCAGACACAGAAACGACTTATTATTTAAGCCGAAGAAATAAACAGCAGATCTTACAGTTTGTCCCTGGAGGTGTTTTTACAGTTTAACATGCTGAGATGTTTCATGGTCAAGTGCAGCAGAGTCAAGGAGATAAATGTTAGGGGAAAGAAAAGTGGCACTTAATGAAGAGTCAACAACAAGACCTTGAATCTTTAGAACAGGCTAAAAACTGGAAATTATGAGGGATGTAATTTTCCTTTTTGTTTTGTTACTTTGCTGATTATTACTTAAATTTAACATTTAGTCCGAAAATATCAGATCATTTTAAAAATGGATAACCTCCCCGATCTCAGGGTAACACAATTTAACTTCTCGCTTTGCTAATCAGCCTCAAGCCAGAGAGTTAATGAGAACCTCAGTTTGTTAGTGACGGTTAATTCAGGCAGTGAATGGGCACGAATGACCACAGGCATGTCATTTTTTTTAAGTTGGATTAAGTTTAAGTTTTAAACTGGATACAAGAGATATCTTTTTATCCCAGTTTGACCTCATGGTGGTGCTATGGTCTCACTATTACAATCCATAAAAAATATATATATATGAAACAGTATATCATAATATCAGAAGACAGCATATAATGTTTTGGCCACCACCATGTTGGTTTTGTGGAACCAGAAGTAATCATACTGAAGGGGAGCCCACACAGGAAGTGACTATTAGCGGCGTGGTGACCAGAGACCAGACCGACGACATGCAGTGATGACGGGTGAAATAACTGCTGGTGATGCGAAGTGGGCGAGTAATGAGTTAAACTTCTCAACTGTGGTGAGCGATAGAAGTGCCTAATCAATGAGGACACCGCTGACTAACATTAGAGCGTTACCCAGGCAACAAGAGCTTGGCAACCAGAACCTGGCATGCCCGAAGGTGACCTATCATCTAAAGGATGCTCCTTTAGATGCCAGGAGGGAGTTTTAACTTCTCACTAAACTGAGTGGGCGGTCTGTTGTGACAGCAAGATATTATTTGTCAGATTATTGTGAGAAATTTACCTAAAGGCACCAATAGTACGACTTCCTCCCAAACTCCCTTCTGATTGGCTGCCCCTCATGAGGAGATTTAAACAGCACGAGGGTGGGGGTTCTGCACTCACAGCCAGAACTGTGTGTGTGTGTGTCTGAGATGACCATATTATGGATATCTGCCCTCTATGAGCTTTTAGCTCACAGGGATTACACTGATCTCATTATTTGAAACTTTGACCATATTTAATATAGAGATCCACCACTGGAACAGGAGAAATATGACAGGAAATAGCAAAAAGCTGAATAGGTCCACCTCTAACTAATGGTTTAAGACAGCCACGGTTTCATACAGATTAATGTAACTTGCACAGATTAGTCGTCTCATCCACCTGGACACCTGGAATCAATACGATCAATGCAAAACTGCAGATAAATCTCTGCAGTAAAACTCAGTGAATCTGATCGTGAATCTAATCATGAAGTGAAAAGTGAGCTGCTGTGCCTGGTTGCCACAGCAACCACCAGAGTATCATACATGGATATATGGAGTCACTGACTGTGAGAGACAGACAGACACAGATAATCCTGTTTGTCCTCTGACACAGTCTGATAATTCTTTTAGTCTGGGGCACACACACACACACACACACACACACACACACACACACACACACACACCTTTTGTTTCCTTATGCTAACCTCAACATAAACCTATAACAATAAGCCTTACTATAACCGCCGTTTAAAATTAGATTTCATGCTTCTTTTACCTTACTCCTCCTTCCTCTGGATTATATGTATATTCAACACATTCTCATGTTCCAGCTTCACATAATGTTGTGTCAGATGCTGCTGGTGTCACAGAAACCTTTGCCTTAACACTCCAACCAAAGCAGAGTAGCAGACCTCTTAAAGCCCTCCAAGTCCACACTGGGGGGTTGGAGGATGGCAGTGGTCACAAGTTTTCCAGTCAAGTGATCACATTTGTTTCTCTGTATTTTTGCTTATAGAATAAACTCGTTAGTTTTAGGAAAACATCACAGTTTGGGTTTAAAAAAAAACATTAAATTAACTCAAGCTGGAGGTGGCAGAACTGAAGATGTTCAGATCTTCATTGGGAGTGAGCAGGATAGACAGGATTAGAAATAAGTATATCAGAGGGACAGCTCAAAGTTAGAGAGGCAAGGCTGAGATGGTTTGGACATGTACAGAGGAGGGATAGTGGATATATTGGACAAAGGATGATGAAGATGGAGCTGCCAGGCAGGAGGAAAAGAGGAAGACCTCAGAGGAGGTTCTTTGATGTAGTGAAGGAGGACATGCAGAGGGTTGGTGTGACAGAGGAGGATGCTGGGATAGGGTGAGATGGAGCGTGGCGACCCATACAGGGAGCAGCCGAAAGAAGAAGAAGAAGACCTTCATAAAGTCCGCAAAGAAAATTTGTGGACTAACGTGTACCCAGTGGGTATGGTGTCCATATATGATGAAACAGAGCGCAAGCCTTTTGGAGCATTTTTAATGCAGGTATGTGACACCAACACCAAAGGGCTTATCTGTGAGATGCCAGTAGCTTTCATACAAGTATCTGGCACCCTGGGAATGAGACTGAGATGTTATACCCACTTTTTTCTTGTCTTTCTACATTAAAAAAAACACCACCAACAGAACGTTATTGTCTTTAACAAGGATCTTAGGAATGTATTAGCATCATTTTATATCATTTAATCCAATAATGTAGGAAATCTGTGTTTGATGTAGTGAGTTGGGCTTGTGTCTGTAAACTGTCCCACAGACACATTAAAGTTTTACGCTGATCCATTAGCACTTAATAACCTCTATATTTTAAGGAGTGCCAAAAGTTAAAGTTGCATGTTTGCATTTTGATATTAGCAGTTAATTTTTAAAACATAGCTGTAAACTTTGAGGAAGAGATGAGATGTTTATTATTCCTGTTTTTCTACTATTTTCACGACACTGAAATCCAATAACATCCACTTTCCTTTAAATTTTGAGGAGAAGAAGAAATGTAATATTTTTACTCAAAACTAAACCTGGTCCTTGTCTCTTCTATTTAAGGGACTTGCTTGTGGTCAGGTTAGTAACCACACTATGACTGTACCCACAGATTTATGTCCCTATACCATAATGATCCACTCTGTTCTCACAAGGGTCAACAAGGAGAGTCACACATTATCCCACTTGCATATTAAAATGCATCAGTGTCATAAATCAGCTTAAATACCAACTGTCTGGAAATTTGACTTCAGTTAATTAATCCTGACACCTACAAGCCAGAAGCAGAAAGCGAGATTAACCCACGAGTGCAGAGAAACAAAGAGACAAGTGACAGCTAAACACCAACCACAAAGTCAAAGCTGCATCAGTGTGATGTTGGAGGAACAGAGCAAGTGTTTCCCAAATTTAAACTTTAGTTGGGAGGGCCGCTTAGTATATTTAACAGCTTATTTTAGAAATTATTTTCACCTGTGGACAATGCCTGCTCTCTCATTTGGAAAGTTCGGTCTTTGCTAACCCAGGTTCTATCTGTTTAATGTTTCTAGTGTTTCTAATGCTGTCGGATAACTGACTAGGTCGATTTTGTGATGGCCTCCACCATGTTGGACTGTAGCTGGTGACCATTGTAGGTGGAGAAGTGCTTCATTATTTTTTTGTCACAGTGTATATATGCTCCCCCTGCTGCTACTGAAAAACAAGCAAATTCTGTGGGAAACACTGTGGGAGAGTTTGAGAAAATGCAGTGGAGTGGCCCTCAAAGAGTTTCACAGCAGCAGCAGCATCTTTCTAAAGCTGCAGGTCAAGTAAATAGTCAGTAATCTGAGTGCATACAGTCGGGCTGTGAACCCTTCTCTCTCTGCTTCATGCTAATGAGAGTCCACCTCTAGACACAGAGTAATTAGAGAATTATGAAAGGCCGAGGTGACAGTGACCCCATTATAGAAAGGACGATCAAACTAACGACCCATGACTGATGATGGCCTCCACGTCCGCCTGCCGAGGGGTTCAGGGCCATTTCTGATGCACAGACACTGGCAGAGAAGGGTGGAGGAAAAAGAAAAATGAGATCGCCACAACTGGACGCCTACAGATGACATTATCCATGCTTTATAAATACAAACTGCACATTTAAATGGTTAGCATGGTGTAGCCCTGTCAAATCCAACAAGCAAAGAAGCATTTATATGTTTGTTCTTGGCCTGCTTTAGACTCATCAGTGAAAAGCAGAAAATGATATACTGAAACTAAAAATACACAGCAGGAAGCTGGAACACAGAAATGGTTTGGTGTTTCTGACACATTTCATGTTGGAACCATGGAATGAGAAAAAAAATAGTTTAGCTCAAGAGAAATGACAGGAAATGTGTCTCTGCAAAGCACGGCTGCACACCCACTGCAGAAGTTTCAGGCACTAAAAGCAAAGGATGATTTAAAGATATTGTCATTTTATGCATCTTTACCTCATAGTGCCATATTAGCTTACTTGTGGTTCCTGACTTTCTAAAAGTAGAATGGGAGGCAGAGCCTTCAGCTATCAGGCCCCTCTTCTGTGGAACCAGTTTGGATTCAATTCAATTCGATTCTTTGCTATTTGATAAAACTTATAGTTAGGCCTCGATCAGGTGACCCTGAACCTTCCCTTAGTTATATTGCTATGTTGAGATCAGCTGATCTGCTGAAACTGCAGCTGAGCACGACTTTGTGACCTCAAACTAACATCACACTCGATTCTTTTCCTCTCAGCTTGAACTAAAGCAAATTTAAAGCATATTTTTCAGGTTGGACTACAGTCACACTGGGAAAACAGTGGTTTGAGACTGCTGCATGAATGAACTTGTGATGTCATTGCCTTTGCAATGGTTGCTTCGAAGACAATGACCAGTTCTGTGACAACTCACAGTCAGTTACCATCTTCCAAGATGGTCGTGACAGCGATAAAATGACAAAAAGATCGAGTCAGTCTGCTATCAGTTTGGGTCAAGATGGGTCAAATTAACTGTGATAAATCAGCAAAAATTACAAATCTGCTCCTGTCTACATTCACAGAAATTCACATTAATTTAACTGTGAAATGAAACAGGCACTCAGCAACGTTGCTTTAATATAGCAATACAAGCAGAATACAACCAGTTGAGTTGAGTCTCCTATTGCAAAGAGACGTGTCGCAGATGAGTTGCGCTCGTTGGCGCAGACCAACACAAACTGATTGCAACATGTTAGCATGTTAGTTGTTATCTGTCTGTGTTTACAGATTAGATGGCAATTATGTGCAAGTTTTCACCAATCTGTCTGACAGTGAGTGCAGTCAGTCTGAATCAGACTGCAATTGTTTGGAGACAGGTTGCCCCCACCAGGTGACCTTTGCAATCTTGATCGAGTGGTCGCCCAAAGGTTGAGGGTGTTGCACACTCAAACTTTGGACAAGAAGTTGCATGAGAGCATGGCAATCAGTCTCTGACAGCAATAAATAAATAAATATATGCAATCACAGGGCAACCAGTGAGTTTTCATAGTTACTGCAGTTTTACTGCACTGTGACTGAGCCATCAAGTAATTTTTTTCAAAAGGGCAATTTTGCTGGTATTTCAAGTAGACACTAAGGAGTTGACAGGAAATGTTGCAAGAAAAGAAAGTGGAAAATAAAATGCAACAAATGTCTCTGAGAATGGTGCTGTATGCGTCCTATCCATTTTGGAAACTGTCAAACTCTTCCTGGAAGGTCCCTTAATATCAATAACAAGGTTTTCTTGTGACAGTTTTGCTGGCATCCAACAGGATTCTTAGATCAAGCCGAGACAGAAAACAATATTATTTCTGTCAGTTAAGATATTAAACTTTTCAGGATGACAACGGGGGAGGACAAGCAGCACATTTAAAAAGAGGAAAAGTCAGTTTAAGAGTGAGGAAGAGGAATTTAAGATGAAGAAATGAAGGCAGAAAACTTTCTCACAAATGTCAGAGTACAAAACAAGCAGAAACAAATGCATTCAAAGGCAGGCAGCAAAATGGAGGTGGAGACGGAAAAGGTTCCAGGTGGGAAATACTCGACAACACCGAACTCGGAGCACAAAGGCTCAGCCAGGAGAACAGGCGATCTGTCAAAGCAAGCAGAACAGTGGAGGGCTTCCAATCCGAGCGATAGAAACCTGAGAAACACGGCACAAAGAACAAGTGATTTCTGGGACTCCAGAGATGATTATGTGAAACACTCACACACAGTCTGGGAGCCAAGAATAGCAGACTGGATTGGAAAAATATTGAACGCAAAGCACGTAGTCTTAATATCCTCTTCTCTAAAGTCTGCTGGATGAAGAGAAAGCTGAGCAGAGGATGGGTAGCGTCAGCATGCACGGCCGTGGTTTCGGTCATTCTTTTGATATTTTTGTATTTCCTTTCTGACGGCTGTGGAATATTACCAATGTACTCCTAACACACATGATAGCACTGATCCTTTAATTAATCTGCCAAGTGGGAATAAAGAGGCTATATGCAAAGTCTGCAATGTGAAGAACAAAAGAGCCACATTACCTCCTCCTGTAGCTGAACTTTCTTTGTTATTTCAGACGGTTTGGAAATTATTTCTGTTGGTTACGATGAAGGTGTAAAGCTGTGAGGAAACACGTTTATTTGGAGGTAAAACTGAAAGCGAGAGCACTTAAAGTGATGTATGAAAATAATTCCTTTTTTACATGAAAACGCCTTGCTAAAGTTGTGATGTCCAGGAATTATTACATTATTGTATTTACATTCTATAATTACCTCTCTCTGTAGTATTTCTGTCAGACTCAGACCATCTTCCATCCACAGATAAAGTTGTGTTTAACCTCAGTCCTACTGACTGGGGTCCCTGCAGACCCCAAAAGGTACATCATCATCCAGGTTTCCAGCACCTTCAGTTTCTGAGTATTGAAATCCAAAGTTTAATTCATAATATTAAACAAGTTCATGCCCTGCACTCTGATGTTCCTTCCAAAGAACTGAGATACTCAACAAATCAGACACTAGTGTCACCCAATGGTCCCCCCGTCCTCTCTGCTCATCATCCCTGTCAGATGCTAGTGGCATTTCTTCAGCATATGGAGCAAGCATAAACAGAGTTACTTTTTAAAAAATGGCAGGTAATTTCAAGTGCATCAAGTATCAGCAAACTCACAAAATGTTTCTGTGCAGTTAGATCACAATCTCTCTAAGAGGTAAAGGTACATTTGCTGTGTTTTCCGGGGAGGAAAAATGCTGCAGTGTGTGATAACGTCACTCTCAGAGGAGGAGACAGAGTATACCGTGTTCACATTGTATCAGAGTTCATGTCTTTACCACAGGCTGTAGTTGAACTGTTTGGTTGCTTTTAGATTCTATGTCCAAATGCAGAGTGTTTGCTACTCTCAGAATTCTGGGATCTGTAGTCCTAAATGTAAATGCTGTTACAACATGTGCTAAATAAAACCGAACCTAAGATTTAATGATTACAACAATAATAACTTTCTTATTGTGGTTTCATTAACACCTGACCATCGCTGGCTTCATGGCTCAGCTGAAATAGATGATCTAAACTGAAATTAACATCAAACTTGTCCAATAAAAAAGCCCTCCTTTAAACAGTCATATCTATGGTTTGTTTCCTATGTAGACAATATTAGGAGTGAAGCCAATGTGGAAACCTGCTTTCTTTGTCATGGCCATCAGGGGACCAGTCCTCTGGCTGCAAAAAGACATCCAGTCCTACAGAAGTCTTACTCTGTCTGTGGTTTCCTATCATGTATCTAAAAGTCTTCCTAAAACATAAAAGAACTGTTCCAACTTAAACAGGGTGGAAAAGTCTACCTTAGGACAGATGTGTTGACTTTTGACCAGAAGACTAGAGTCTGAGTGTCATCTGGGACCTTTTTCCAGTCAAATTTTCATTCATTCTTCACTTTAACTGTCACTTACTGTTTGGTTACACATGAAAACTATTTGGTTAGGTTTAGGAAAAGATGGTGGTTTGGGTTCAAATGGAGCCTTTTACAGAGTTAAACTCATGTTAAAATGTTTTTAATTACAGCACACCAGTGCACATTTTACATCCACCTGTAGGCGTTGGAGGTCATTTAACTTAAAAACATCACTGTAGGTGATAACACAGCTTGCACAAGCGACCTGTGAAGTTTTCAGTCTCCAAAGAGGCTCTGCAGTAGTGTTACGTCAATGCAGCTAGGCTAACACTCTCACACACACAGCCTGGTGAAACCACAGGCCAAACTATGACCCACTGAGCCATAACTTCTGAAGCGACAGCGGTGAGGTGAGTTGTGAATGTGAACCACGCTCCCATGGCGAGGGCGGCATGTGGTGGAGTGCAGTATGATGATGGATGTCTGACCCACATGAATGCAGCTACCCAAGCGGGTTTACTCCGTAGGTGTTTAATTAGCTGCTTGCATTGTTTTCCAGAAAGACCAAAATTGTAGCCTGGGGTGCTCGACGGCACCACTGCCACAAATAGAGCTTCCTTATTGCATGTTTTCAACCTTTTTTTTCATATTTTCATGATTTTTTTCCCCCTCATCAGCATTTACCGTCTCTCTCCAGACAGCTCCCTGCTCCCACCAGCCTTCATCCTGATGAGATGTACGGGGGTGGAGGGCTCACCTGTTGATTCTGATATCGCTGACAGGTGGTGGGTTGTGTTCCCTCCCAGTTTTCTTACTCTGGTTTTTCCCTTTTGCTGAAACAAGTGTTAAACACTGAAAAGCACAGAACTGTCCTGGGGGCTCTCATTGCCTCGCGTAATGAGAAAACTGAGAACGCAACAGAAGCTCATCAAAAATAAATGACAAACAGAACCAGCACTCATTCTCCAACTGTAAACACAATTATGTCGTGCATTTATCTTTATGGTTGGAGAGGACAAATGGGCAAAGAAATTTTAATAAAGGATAGGACTGACTTTTGTTTACATTTAAAGGAGATGAAACTGGCTTTGATCAGGAATAATACACAAGAATGTCTTATTTATTTCCCTACTGTATTAATTAAATGCTACAAAAGGAGTGGATGTCGATTTTCTTGTGTGTGTTCAGGCTGTCATTCTTTGAAAAAAAACAAAACAAGTTTGGATCAAAGTGCGATTTGCTCGAATTAGCTTGAATGCTACCCACGCTGCTTAATTTTAAACAACACTGACATTCGCTAGCATTAATTATTCAACAGCTCTCTGCCTCACTTGAGTGACACTGCCTCTGTGACTTCAGATGTGTTTCCTTACAGATTTAATTTCCTTTCCTTCCACAAAGAGCTGGCTTGGTGTCACATGATCATGAATAGATTCTCACAATCACAGGGCCGCCTCCCCACTCATGAAGGGCACATGCAACATGAACTCTTTGCATAAGCATGTACAGCACATTATATACATATAAAGGAGTCAGACACAGTCTTTAGTCCAAATCAAACCACAGTGAAACGTGTAAAGCTCCAACTCTCTTCTGGTGCTCTTTGGAGAAAAGTCAGTGATCAAGATGTCAAAGTCTAACTGCCTGATTCGACATCAGAAGACTCAGGCAGTTCAGTTCTTTTACTACTCACATACTTACTTATATTACTTATACTCAGGAGATGTCAGAACTTCTGAAATGAACAGAAACAGCTGTTTTGGGGGTTTTTTGGGGGGCTTTTTGCTGCCGATTGCCCTGACAAAAAGCTAACACACTGAAGCAACACTGTTAACACAGTAAAGATGGTTTGTGTTAGATCTTTACACGCCGTCTTTGTGAGTATAGCAAGATAGACATGCTAATTATTGGATGGATTATGATGAATGTAATGCAGACTTTCATGTTCCCCTCGGGATGACTTGTATAACTTTAGTGACCCTCTGTTTTTACATGCAGTGCCATCATCAATATTTGATTTTAGCTTAGCTAATGATAAGAGCATTACTGTAGTAGATATTTGGACAGGTAAACATGTATAATGTTTATTAGCATTTAAACCAAGTAAGGAGACACAGTATATACTGTACATATTTTCAATTTGTACTTTCAACAATGTTTTAAGGACAGATGTTTACGACTAATTGTGATTTTTTTGAAGTTACTGTTAATAAAATCTCACTGTAATTTAATTTACAGTAAATTTGATGTAAATTAAATTACAGCAAATTATTGTAAATTAAATTACAGCAAATTATTGTAAATTAAAATTACAGTAACTTTACTGCAAATGCAATTAAATTATTTAATTTGGTGTAAAAAGTATTTACAGTAAAATTACTTTAAGTTACTGTAAACACTTTTATGGTAATAATTTATGGCAAATTGTGAGCATCCAGCTGCCAGTAAGTTACTGTAGAATTTGCAGTACTTATATAACTTATACTGTAATCTAAAGTTGAGCACCTTTTGCCTCCTCAGGAGATGTCAGAACTCCTCTCTGAGCTTGGCCTGGTACTGCAAACACTGCTGCTCCACCACTATCACTCATCTCAAATCTGGAGACTTCCTTTGAACTTTGACCGGCAGTATTAGCATCCAGAACTTAAACACCGATGCAGCTGCTGATAGTTTAAACTTTGCCGACCGGCTAATATGAACTTTTCTCCTACGGACAGTCCATGCTTTCTTCTTGTCGACCATCAGATTGACTGTTGGAAGTTGACCTAGCCTAATTCATAATGACATGATTTAAATTGTCTAATTTAACATACTTAATTTTAATTTTAAGTTAATTTTTTAACTTAATTTGTGATGCAGTGGTTAGCACTGTCGCCTCAGAGCAAGATGTTCCTGGGTTTGAATCTCTGGTCAGCTGTTTTTTATGTATCAGGACATAAAAATAATCTGATCCCTAGCAGGTCTTGGAATTAGGTAACTACAAACTCATGAACAACAAAACAGGACATATTACACCATTTCATTATTTATTTATGTGAAAAACTTGAAGCTACACCCAAGCAGTACAGTGGCCACTTTGAAGCATCGTTCCAGTGAACAGCACTTGAATCCTTTTGGCAAACGCCATAAATATATCTTACATTACATGACATAAGGTTGGCTGTTGCATCTCTGAGGATGAGAGCGGGGTGAAGGGGGCTACAATGATCCGATGGATAAGAGGCAGTGATCCCCACTCTATTCCAGGCAGATAATGATGTGTCATGGGGGTCTGGGAATGGAATCCAGCAGTTCAACATAAAACCAGGACCTGAATTCAAATTGCTGGACAGAACGAAGGTCATTCATGCTGGCTGCTTGCTGCCCCAGACAGAGAGGGGTCGGCTGGGACTGGAAGGGTAGAGAAGATGTTTGAAGACAGAGAAATACAGTATAAAAAAGAAGAATAAGATACAGCCTCTGGGAATGGCTGTGTCTTGCCACTGTGATGTATTTTCCAGTTAAAACAAGGGATCAGAGTCAGACGTGAGATGAGTTTCAGAGCGAGCGTTCACCATGGTGCGGTGAAATTCTTGATAAAATAGTGAGCTGTAACATATATTGAACAATGAAAGTGGGGCGGTGTGCAAACCTGTATCAATCCTGTCGCTGTGAAGCCTTAAAGACACATCCCTACTGCAAGTATCTCGTGTTTCAATAGATTTTTTTTCTGATTCTACAAACAGACCCACAGAATCAAGTCTCCATCGAAGCTGTTTTTGTTTTAGACATAGCTCTGAAATTAACAGTCATCGTTTAATAATGGAAATCCCTGATCCGGATCACTCCCAAATTCCCAAACAATTGTTCCATAGCCAAAGGCTTTTCTGACCGACAAATTTAATAAAGGATCACTGTAAGTCTTTGAGATCGTTTTAGACAGATAATCCACCTAATGAATTTCCTTTGCAAATGTAATCAAGTCCAGATACTGTAATCGAAGTCTGGTGTGCTGGGAAAAGTAAACTTGGTTATCCCTGAAGCCCAGAGACTTTAGCCCCTGTAAAAAAGGCATGATTGAACATTATTTACACTGGTGGCATAACGTCTCACATTTCACTCGTATTGAGATGCATGTTTTTGATCTGAAATAAAAGCAGAGCGACGCAAGTGTTTTCCCTCATTCTGCATTCCCATTTCAAGTTTCTTTAAACAACCTCCTTGATGTTACAGAATACAGAAACACAGGAGACTCCTGGAGAATGTAACCATCATATTGGTTTAAGCTACGGCCACCAGTTTCATTTCATCAGCTTTGTTTCTGTGCAATCACGTTCTGTTTGTCATTTTGGCATGAATGTGGATATCTTTAACACTCAGCTGTTGTTTCTATAGAGGAGAGATAGAAATCAGAGCAGCAGCATATTCCAAATACCTCATAACTGCAGGTGAACTCGGAAAGAAATCTGTTTTCAGACCAGAATAAATGTTAGTTCAGTGGCTCAAACTTATAACGTGATCGGATGCACTGCATCTTAAAAAAGAAAAAAATAAACAATTAATTGCTTCCTTCACTTTTTGTGTAACCATGCATATATTTAACATTTAAAAAGAGCTGGATCACCTTTCAAATTAATGACTAAACTGGGGGAATTTCCTGCCTGCCAAAGGAGTGTGTTCACTGAGTATGTTTTCCGTTAATGAGGTCTAACATTAACCTAACCTTTAAACATTAAAGTTTGTAAGGTTTTTGGGCATTTTTCTGTGGTGTGGAAAATAACATAATACTACTGAAAAATTCCAGACCTGATTCAAAACATTTTTATAATTTACTTCTATCAGTACCACTTAAAAATAGAACTGTTATTCCTCTGTATGGCTCTGGGATCTCTCTGCCCTGCTATGTTCATACTCAGCAGGAAGAGCTGCAGAAAGACCCCCGTACAGAACAGAGCAGGCATCAGTCATACTGGATATGACATTAGGGAGGTGGAGGTGGGTTGCAAAGTGGCTGGCAGAGGTGCATCAACTGTGTGCAGGCTGAGGCAGCTTAAATAGTCCCTCCTACATGAGATCGGCCAATAGGAAGCGCAGGAGGGTATGAGCTCAACTCTGTGGCCTATCTGAACTAATGCAATGCTCTTCTTCTTCTTCTTCCGGCTGCTCCCTTTAGGGGTCGCCACAGCGGATTATCTGCCTCTATCTCACCCTCTCCTTAGCATCCACCTCTGTCACACTAACCCTCTGCATGTCCTCCTTCACTACATCCATGAATTTTCTCTGAGGTCTTCCTCTTTTCTTCCTGCCTGGCAGTTCCATTTTCATCTTCCTTTGTCCAATATATCCACTCTCCCTCCTCTGCATATGTCCAAACCATCTCAGCCTTGTCTCTCTAACTTTGTCTCCAAACTGCTCAACCTGAGCTGTCCCTCTGATGTACTCATTTCTAATCCTGTCCATCCTGGTCACTCCCAATGAAGATCTGAACATCTTCAGCTCGGCCTCCTCTCTTTGTCAGTGCCATCGTCTCCAAACCATACATCATAGCAGGTCTCACTACCACCTTGTAAATCTTCCCTTTCACTCTTGCGATCTAATGCGATGCTCAATTTCAACAAATCACTATGACTGTAGTTTCTCTGCCATTTTTTATTACTTCAGGCAAAAAGAAATTTGATCACTCCTGAGATTCAGCAGAGTTTCTCTTTTCTTCCTTTATAAGAAAATAGTCACTAATTCACTCAAAGGTTTATAAGGTTGATACCTCAGCTGTCACTGAGGTTTCCAGTCGTAATCGTTTCTGCAGCTTTCACCGCTGAGCTGACAATGGTGTAATTGACACAGTCATTTCAGTTTGAAGATCAAAGTTCAAAGTACAAATCATTGTACCATCCCTGGCTATATGAATCATTACAACCGTCCCCATCTAACACAATGTTGGTGCCAAAGACAGTCCAAGATCTCTAAAGCTGCCCTGTTGATCTCTCACCAAGATATTAGCAGCAGGTCCTTGAAGTCCTGTAAGTTGGGGCAATGATTTGTTCCAACATATGCCTAAGCGCCCAGTTTTTGGTTTATGGTCTGTACCTCCTCAGACCACTTCCAGCAGGTTCTCATCAGTGTTTCTAAGATGCTCCTACTCAGCTGTCTGTCTTCAATGACTTGGTAACAGTCCCCAAGTCTTCATACCAGCTTGTCCAAAACATTGACTATTAGAACCAACTGTTTGCTTATTACTCAACTCACTTCATCTGTGACTTCTCTGAATGTCTCTGGGAAAAGGCAAAGGAATACTGTTGCAATAAAAGACTGGGACCAGAATCAATTCATTAGTACAGTAAAGTGGCCGGAGCCATAATTTACAAACTAAGAAAAAGTGGATTTAGTGCTAACTTGGCCTTTAAAGAGCTTTGAAGATGCAGAATAAATCTGATTGCTTCCTCCTGCAGCTTGTTAGGCCGTTCCCTGCGGTCGTCATTCATCGCAGCCGTCTTCATTGAAGCTGTGCAATTTCTGAGTGCTGACTCAGTCCGCTGAGCAGCATTGATCATTGGAAGTCAATGAGGCGTAACTTGTTTGAAGACGGTTCTGTAATAGTGTTGCTGTCCAGGGCGTGATGGCTCGCTGTACATCTGTATTTGGATTGGCACTGCATTAGCAAACCACCAAACCTCCACAGTATCCTTCAATTCAAGAAGAGAACTGATAGATATTGCAACAGTAATCTCTTAAAAGTCAACAACCGGCCCTTATGCTTTATTCATTGTATTAGTGTGCATTACTTAACATCTCAGCATCTCCAGCTCCAGCAGCAACAGCACTCCACTCCTCCTGCCAGCTGATCCCTGCTGGCTCAATTATTTCCCTACAACACTGCATTTGATGCATAACTTGCCAGTTTGCTTGAGGCCTTTGTTTTTGATTGTGTTGGAAATAGCACCAGAGAGCTCCCATAATGAATGCATGAATAAGATCACAGGGACTGCTGTTTGTTTTATAAAGACAGCACCTCTTACAGCCCTAACCTTGGCTTTCAGACTTCAGTCTTTCCGGTCGACAGGTGACTTCTCTGAATCCAGAACACAAAATGATTGTATCCAGTGTTTATGGACTTCAAAGCCTCTCTGTGGTGTAATTTTTTTCATTTGTCACCACTTTATCAGCCTTAATGACCAGACTGGGCTTGAACATCTCCCCTATTTGAAAACCCATTTGTCCCTTTTACTCAAATGGAAATCTGGCCTTCTTTGAACTTTTGCACACTTGTAGAAGAAAAGTGGATATCTAAAACTTGACACATTCTTATTTAAGGTCAAAGATTTTAAACATCCAAGATGGCTCCACAAGGACACAGTCAGCCCATTTTCTTCTAATTACATATTCTTTGCATTAATGGTGACAATTTCTAGCGTTTCAGTTTTGACTCTGGTTTTCATTAAAATTCCTGCTGATATGAAGCTTGCCTGAGGTAAGTAATCCATCACTAGCATGTTTTTTTCTTTTGGTATTGCTTTTTTTTCTTTTTTTATACTAAAATAATCCTAATTTGGGGCTGACTTTCCTCTTACAGATACTGATTGGTAAACAGCTCCATTATTTTCTTCTTCAGCTGTGCTAGGGTAGCTTTGTGTGATTCTCAGTTCAGTGTAATCTGTATCCGGGCCTTATCATGCTGGGCCTTGGTGCCCCTCACTTCATCTGCTGTCTGAAACAAACTGCTGTATCTCCTTCCAACCTTCTTCTGGTTGGTTGCCCCTCCCAAACACGAGACTTGAACATCAGGTGGGTGGGGCTTCTGAGTTCAAAGCCTGAGCTGTGTGCGTCAAATGACTAAATAACCACTTTACGACTTCATATATGTCTAAGAGTAAAAGAAAATGAGATAAACTGAGTGTTTAGAGCAATCTGAAGTCTGGGATTATGACCTCATAATTTGAAAGTTTTCTCCTGTTTGATCTGATCATCCACCTCTGGAACAGGAGATACATGACAGAAAATAATGAAAAGCAGTCGACCTCCAGCTGTTACATGTAGTTTCAAGATTCTACTGGACTTCCAGCTCCTTTATGGAGTTCAGCTACACTAAGTGGTTTCAGAAAACCACCGCCTGAAAATGAGTTTGTGTGACATCTTGTAATCAACACAGTATCCTTGTCAAAGAAGACACAGCTGCTTTGCGAGCTAAGGATGGAGGGGATTGATACTCAAAGTGTCAATAGAGGACTTGAATCAAAAACAGACATTTTGAACAACACTAATAAGTCAGAGTCCAGCCTTGGAAAGGAGCCTTTCTCAACACTAACTCAGATAAGAATGGTATGTCTATAAAAATGATCTCATATCATTGTTTATTCAGTATTTTTAGTTCCTTTTAAAAGCCATAATGTCCCAGACGTTCACAAGCTAGTACCACATTGACTTTATGATGGGAAAGCTTTCAACACGCTGACGGTATTTTGGTGTTGTTGCTCAGTTCTGCCTGCTGTCTTAATAAACCTGAACAGAGAGGCACAAATGTCTGCATTCTTCAGAGAACAAATCCAACTTTTTCTGTCTAAAAAACAAAGTGATCCAACATATCAACTGCATTTGTACTTGGGCAGCAACACATGATTGTCTGTGATTGGCCAGTTTCGTCTGTGAACACCGTTTTAAACCAAGCTTGTAATAAAGAATCTTGGAGGCTGCAAAGCTCCATCACTAACAGATGACTGACTGTTGTATAGAGTCTTCAGATAAACAGTCAGCCACTTTATTAGGTACACCTGTTCAACTGCTTATTAATGTAAATATCAGTCAATCACATAGCAGTAACTCATTGTATTTAGGCATGTAGACATGGTCGACTTTCTGAAGTTCAAACTGGGAATCAGAATGGGGAGGAAAGGTGATTTAAGTGACTTTGAATGTGACGTGGTTGTTGGTGCCAGAGAGGCTGGTCCGAGTATTTCAGAAACTGCTGATCTGCTACTACTGATCCCAACAAGCATCTCTAGGGTTTACAGAGAATGATCTGAAAAAGAGAAAATATCCAGTGAGCAGCAGCTCTCTGCGTGAAAATGCCTTGTTAATGTCAGAAGAGAATGGGCAGACTGCTTCAAGTTGATAGGAAGGCAACAGTAACTCAAGAAGAGCATCTCTGAATGCATAATGCATCAAATCTTGAAGCAGATGGACTCCAGCAGCAGAAGACCACACCAGGTGCCACTCCTGTCAGTAAGAACAAGAAACTGAGACTACAGTTCACACAGACTCACCAAAACTGGACAAGAAAAACGTTGCCTGGTCTGATGAGTCTCAGTTTTCAGATGGTTCGACCAGAATTTAGCATAAACAGCATGAAAGCATGGATCCATCCTGCCTTGTATCAGCAGTTCAGGCTGTTGGTGGTGTGATGGTGTGGAGGTTATTTTCTTGGCATGTTTTGGGCCCCTTAGCACCAACTGAGCATCATTTAAACCCCACAGCCTACCTGAGTATTGTTGCTGACCATGTCCATCCCTTTATGACCACAGTGTTCTGATGGCTACTCCAGGCAGGATAACGCTCGATGTCACAAAGTTCAAATAATCTCAAACTGCTTTCTTGAACATGACAGTGAGTTCACTGTACTCAGATGTCCTCCACAGTATCTAGATCTCAGTCCAATAGAGCACGTTTGAGATGCAGCCGACAAATCTGCAGCAGCTGTATGATGATGATGTCATGTCAACATGGACCAAAATCTCTGAGCAATGTTTTCAGCAACTTTTTGAATCTGAGCCATGAAGAATTAAAGCAGCTATGAAAGTACTAGCAATGTGTAACTAATGAAGTGGCCAGTGACTGTATATATGATCGATATATCTAGTTCTGCTTATCCATTACCGCTTTCAAAAGATGCAGTGTTGGTACTCATTCTAGAAACCACTCCACACACAAAATAAATTACTGCTGCTACTGCCACGAAACTAAGTACCCAGTACTCTGTATATACAGTTAAATAACACTGCCTTAAGTATTTTGATTGGAAAAGCATATTAATTTTATAAGTTTTCTTAATCGGTTTCCACTCTGGAGGTCCGTGTACTGGGACCAGTTTTTTGAAGGTTGCCATGTGTGACACATTCACAAGAGGCTGCCTGGTATTACTGCAAATATAATGGGTGCATCAAAGCTGTGATTCATTTCTTTTGCATCACATTTGATGGAGTTACAACTTATTGTTGTGAGACTGTTATTGAACTCTAGTTTAAAGTTTTGATGGGCAGAAGTAAAATTGTCAGTATTTGCTGGAGTTATTTAATATCTTACTTTGGACCAGTGATAAGAATAAAGAGACTTTGTGTATTTCAAAATTTTTCCAAGTGCCTCTTATCCACGGAGCCCAAGGTTGTTCATTTTGGCCTTGTTACTGACTAAATTTATAAATGTTCTGTCAAGTGGAACAAACCAAAGGAGCATTTCTAAAAATGCCCTGCAAGTATTTTCAAGTGGAGCTTTTTTTCCCAAAAATAAAATCAGGTTAAAAAAGACAGACAGATAGATAGATAGATAGATAGATAGATAGATAGATAGATAGACAGATAGATAGATAGATAGACAGATAGATAGACAGACAGATAGACAGATAGATAGATAGGCAGATAGACAGATAGATAGATAGACAGATAGACAGATAGATAGATAGATAGATAGATAGATAGAAGATAGATAGATAGATAGATTGTGTTGGTCCCCCTTTTGCTGCCAAAACAGCCCTGATCCATCAAAGCATGGACTCCACTGGACCCTGAAGGTGTGCTGTGGTATCTGTACCAAGATGTTAGCACAGATTCTTCAAGTCCTGTAAGTTGTGACATGGGGCCTCCATGGCACCTGCCCATGGAGAAAAGAAGTAAAGTAAAAGAAAACATGATTAATCAGACCAGGCCACCTTCTTCCATTGCTCCGTGGTCCAGTTCTGATGCTCATGTGCCCATTGTTGGTGCTTTTGGTGGTGGACAGGGGTCAGACTGACTGGTCTGCAGCTATGCAGCCCCATACACAACAAACTGTGATGCACTGTGTATTCTGACACCTTTCTATCAGAACCAGCATTAACTTTTTCAGCAATTTGAGCTACAGTAGCTCGTCTGTTGGATCGGACCACACGAGCCAGCCTTCGCTCCCCACGTGCATCAATGAGCCTTGGCCGCCCACGACCCTGTCGCTGGTTCACCACTGTTTCTTCCTTGGGCCAATTTTGATAGATACTGACCACTGCAGACCAGGAACACCCAACAAGAGCTGCAGTTTTGGAGATGCTCTAACTCAGTCATCTAGCTGTCACAGTTTGGTCCTTGTCAAACTTGCTCAAATCCTTACGTTTGCCCATTTTGTCCATCAACTTTGAGGATAAAATGTTCAGTTGCTCCCTAATATTTCCCACCCACTAACAGGAGCCATGATGAAGGGATAATCAGTGTTATTCACTTCACCTGTCAGTGGTCAGAATGTTAGGCCTGATCGGTGTAGAACTAGAATGAATTTTCTTGTAATAAAATCAAATCATAAACAGGTTTCTCTGAACCTCATAAATGACATCATATACTTTGCTACCATCTTTTATGTCATTATTTCCCCTAAAGTTGTTCCTGCATCACTGTTGAGAATACCCACCTTTATATTGATGTATGATGGCAGCAAACCCACCGTATATGTTTTTTCTTGTTATAATAAATCTTAATCATATCAGTATCCACAGACAGAGCAGGTGATACAGTCCATGCATGACTTACATCAGTGTGTGTATGCAAAGACTTTCACCCTGACATTATGCCAACTGTTTCCTTTCTGTGTGTGCATGCCAGAGTCCATTTGAAGCCACAACACCAAACATTTCCTCAACCTTCTTCTAATCCGATCTTCAAACCATTGCTCCGGATTAAGCCTCAGCCCTCATCGTTGCTGCATTCCCTTCTAATCCCTCCACATTTGGCTCTCTCACTACAACAACAGGCCCAATCAGCCTCTGGTTTATCCAACGAAGGACTCATTAGCTTTAGGCTTGTTTGAGTGGGCTTCAAACCAAGCGCCCTTACACCACTTCCAACAGTTTCCAAACCACAAGGGAGGTGCCCGGTGTTTGCCGACTGCTCTGGTGTTCGTGCTCGTGGTCTGTCGGCGGTTCCTGGGTTCTGTTTAGAGTGTGAAATTTTCTGAGGCGCCTTTTGGCAAACGCCTCTGGCCCTTTAACCCTGCTCAGTTTGTATGTGAGCATTTATGTTTGTGTTTTTTTATCTCTCCTAACCCAGAGGCAGGCTGTCCAGGAGTCATTATCTGAATATTTTCACTGAAAGTACGTAAGCCCCTTCCATTTATATAATTAGCACTTTTAAAGCAACACACAGATGCACAAACTTTGTATTTAGCATTCCACACGTCTGGCAAAAAACAGACACCTGACCTTTTTCAGACAGCCCTGACCCCAAAGGCTCCATCTACGCTGAGGTTCCCCCAGTGTGTGTGCAGGAAGGTTCAAAGTATGTGGCTTCGTTCCACTGGGAGTGTGGTCAGATGCCAAATGTGCTCATATAAGAAAGAAACAAGTCCTCCCCTCTGCACCCTCGCTTGGCCTCATGATTAAGAAAACACTGCAGGAGATAAATGTCTTATTTGAATGTCGCCCTGACACCGTACCAGCTTTCTGCCACTCGAGCTGCGGTAATGAGTCGTAGGATCGAGACTATCAACCCATCAACAGAACCTGCTTTGTTTTCTGCTCTTAGTGTCAGTAGCCTTCCTGCTAATTCTTCCCCAGAGCTCCTTGTTGTACCGCTTTTAGAAGACATCTGCATTCACAGAGTTAAGTACAACACCGAATTGAACCGTGTGAGGAAAAAGCAGCAGCCCCATCTTCTTTAACCACCAGACCCCTGAAAGCTATCGCGCGAGCACAAAAGAAGGGTGGCTGTAATTGCCAGAGCCGGGCTAAACCGTGCAATTAGCTTCGAATGACAAGACAGTCGGCAAGCTGAAATTAGCCAGTTACCAGAGCGTCTCCCAGAGAGAGAGAGAGAGAGAGAGAAAGGGTGGCATGTCTCCCAACCTTTCACAGATGAGGAAGAAAAAGCGGCTCAAAGAGACAGGAAACGGGAAAAGATAAAGAAGAGGCCTCGGCTTAAATGCTTCACATAAAGTGTAATTAAAAAAGGCTGGCATATTCAAGAGAATAATGACAGTGAAATATGAGGATGAAACAATGGGACGCACGTCAAACCTACATTTTCCCTGTACATTTCCCTCACTGTGGGTCATTCTGAATTGCACTTCCTGTCTGTCCTTTGTTTCACTCACACTGGATTCACTTTCAAACATGGTTTTATGTGAAAGCTTCTTATTCATATGTACTTGGTAACATTACCTATATTTATCACAGTCATTTGTTTTGTGTGGTATTAATGGGGAGTTTGCTTGATGTGCTGTTGGCCCAGCACTGCTGAACGTACACTAATCCAAGCACAAAGACCAGATGTCCATTTATTGCTTGATTTCTTTCAGCCAACTGTCAGCCTGCACTCTTCAGCTGGCCTGCAATTAAAATTAAGTGTGTGGTTCAGCTGCTTCCCAACTACAGTATCTGTTAACCTCCCCTTTAAAATCCAAGTGCAGAATTATTATGCATTTAAAGGGCAGAGGACACAATGTTTGTGACTTAAAAAAATCGACAAATATCAAAGGCTAGAGCAGCCAAATTGCAATAATGGCAATGGTTCTTTTAATTTTCATGATTTCGAGGCATTTACCAAAATGTGAACAATCGAGTTTCTCATTCCCTCCGTTCAAACTGACCTTTCAGTGTACCCTCACAGCACTACTGCACCGTGAAAGGAGAATAAATCCTAGCAAAACTGAAGTTCAGTCACTTCATAGAGATATCATCCAAATATAAAGATGTTTCAGTGTAACACATTTCCTTGTTTAACTGCTGAGGATCCCTGCAGTACTATGATTTTGACATGATTTTCTGCCCACCTTCCCCAAGCTGTGCAATGTTCACTTCTCAAACCTATGGAAGAGTAGGCTGGTTCTCAAAACGCACCAAAGGTGAACAGAAAGTGGATAAGAGGTACATCTGTATTTCCACACACAGTGGATGGCTGGCCTAAAACCATATGAGAAGGTATGGAGTACAGGAAGCTGGGACTCAGATACTTGGAAGTCCAAACATCCCGAGGCAGCAGAACATGTTAGGATCAGTTTCAACCAAAACTACTATTGATTACAAAACTCTACCTCCCTGTACTTTGACAAAATAATTTCAAGTGTAACAGACATTTTTTTAAATAAGAAAACACAGTGCACGGTGATAGGAATGCTGCAAACAAAAATCAAATGTCTGGCACAGAAAACATGTTCTGGTGTTTGGAAATACTTTGGATTTAGGCCAAGTGATGTTAACTGAGAAGAAATTCTACGGAAAGAGTGCTGTAGAGTTGTGTCTGCACCACAAAGCAACACACCTTATTCAGCTGTCTGAAAACACACCACAAACTGAAGCATAATGAAGGCCAAGAAAAACGGCGCAATGGTTGCTAACGTGAATCATCCAGCATCAACTCAGTCATTCATAAAAGTGAACCTGTACAGCATATCTAACAAAGACGCACTGAAATCACAAACCAATCACATTTGGCCAAAGATGTGTGTCCAATAAACACGTGAGTAATTTGTTTTCCAACGTGGTCAAACCTGTGCTGTGTGCAAAACGTCACAAGGGAAATGTAGAGAGATGTCACAGGTGTGGAGTACTTTGAGTTTTATTCACATCCATCAAGCAGCTACAATGAATGGACTAAAAGCCTTTAGAGATGCACTTAGGTCAGGTAAATATTTCTCTGCAAAGATGTTTTAAATCACAGAAATGTAGAAAAAAGGTGAAACTGAAAGCACACCCTGTTGATTTAATTTTGTGTTAAGTTTTGGTACAATTTTTTAATGACATTTTTCATTTTTCTTCTAAGAGATGCAGTGAATTTTAATTAAGGAGGACCGACTTTCTTTTGAAGCAAAGATTTGTACATTAGCAGGCATGGATGTGAAAGCAGTGTCAAGTTTAGGTGCAATAAAAACATTTCTATCACCAAAGTCAATGAATAATCGTGACAAATAATGTGATCTCAGTATTGATGAAAAAGAATCGTGATTATCATTTTGGCCATAATCATGCAGCTCTACACAGTGATACAGTCAAACATCTCTTTTCCAATCTGTAACTCCATAAAGCTTAGTAAAGGCAGCACTGCCTGCTCATTTACATGTATATGCTGTAAATTTATCGAGGTCCCAAAACTCTGCCAACTGTACGATCCAACATGAAACTAACTTTATGTTCAGTGAGGCAGCAACAAATATTTCATCTGAGACCAATTGATTTTCCAAAAGATCATCACAGCACATACTTCACTATGAGCCGCTGTTAGGAAAAAGCTTGCTGACCAGTTATTTCATGACATGCATAAATGCCAAAAATGATCAGCTGGTATCACTTTTTCAAAAAGATACTGTTTAGATTAGCTGACCTTAAATTAGCAATCCTCAGAGTTACTTTCCTGTCTGACCAAAAAAAACTACACTAAATGAAGTGACATAAAAGCAGACACAAGATGAACCGACCCCATGTACACAAGAGTCAGCCCAGAAGAATAAACCAAAGAAAAACTGTGAAAAAATGCATCTTTAAGATGCCTTATCAGTAAGTAAAAAAGATCAAAATTCTCAGTGTGACCCGCAGGGAGGGGGGTTAACTATTTAAACATGAGGAGAGCCTTAGGCGTGCATTCAGTTCACAGGGGTTGACTTTAATAAGAAGATGCATACATATACAAACAGCACTAGTTAAAACAGTTAAAAACAAGCCGACTCTTTTATTAAATGAGTTTAAAATAAAATAGACTGTATTAAACTAAAATTGAGTTTAATATAAAACAAACTTGTACTAATCTAAAATTGAGTGGTTCAACAGATAAAAGACAGGAGATGCGCTGCGGGGAATATCTTAAAATAAAACATCAAACACCACAATTCACACGTCAAACATACGACAAACTACACTGCAATCAAAAAGGGGCAAAAACACACAAAAAAAATCTAATGCCCATATGCCGTAGAAGCTCGCCGCAATACATGCAAAACAGCGGCGAGGAAAATCCCCCTGACTTCTGCACAGCGCCTTCACTGTCTGAAAAAAAAAAACAAACTCAAGGTTCAATCACTCTAATAACACATTCAACACCTTGCGTGGTATCTTCCGATACCATACAATCACACCAACGGGTTAAAAGAACACAATCAGCCTTCCGTCGTACTCAATCGAGGTAAGGCACATTAAAAGAACAATTCACAGCGGTCACAGGC
>VUQS01075719.1:0-25358 GCA_015108495.1 Heterochromis multidens
CCAGTGGCCACTCCTTCAGTGATGAGGACGTACACATCCTGGACAGGAAGGAACGCTGGTTTGAACGGGGAGTCAAGGAGGCCATTTACGTGAAAAGGGAAAGACCATCTCTGAACCGAGGAGGGGGCCTAAGGGTACATCTGTCACCATCTTACAATGCTGTGATTGCAGCCATTCCCCAATCTCTGTGAATGGTACTCATGGCCATTGATCAATGGTCATGACAATTTGCATACTATTGATCATGAAACTGACCAAATGGCCCATTGTTAGTCAGTGGTGCTGGTTTCGGTCATTATGCAATGTACTGTTTATAAGGTTGGGGAAGCCTGCAGTTAGCTGAGACTGAAGAAGTTACCAGTTGGTGACGAAACGTTTCTCCCACTAAAAAACGCTATGTCCAGATGAACAGATTCAACTTTTTGGGATTCTTTTACCTGGATTATTGAGCATGCATCAAGACATATGAACATAGGTTCCTGGAGTTTTCAGTCAAATCAGCTCTCTGAACATTATTTCTGTCTCTGAAAGACACTGACATCCAAATGCCAATCAAGAGGCTTCAGAATGCTATTCCACAAACCAAAGGTTAATGTCAGTGACTACAAATTACTTATACTCATTGTTTTTTATTGCTTAAAGCTAAATGTTAATCCTAACATGATCTCAGTCAAACTGACTATTAATACTAACTGAGTATTAATCTACTGATGCTCATAATGTTTACCATGTTAACAATATTAGTTTTACATGCTGTTATACTAAAATTTTCCAATTAGCACCAATCAAACGTGATGCTAAAGTAGTGCCATTAATTTTCAGGTATCTGGTCAAATTAAAGTGGACAAACTGACATCACAGTAGCATAACACGTTTGATACTCTCAAACTATCCGATTCACTCTTAAATATTTTTGGAACATGTTACCTCCCAAAATGCAGATTTGAATACTGTATGCTCAATACTGTTAACTACCTTCATACATATACTGTTTTTTTTTTCTATTGAGTTATTTAAATTCCATATAACTTTATCCCTGTTAATTGTATATGGCAGCTAACAATCCATATGAACAAATAGTGTACATACACTAACTGCCTAATTGGGCAGAAAGAGAGTAGGGAATGAGAGCACAAAATTCCAGCCATGTTTAGTTTTTCTCTTATTGATTGTAACTTCTACTGAGCTGCACTATAGCACCTGACAAAGTACAGCAAGCATCACTGTTAATGTCATTAGTATATGCCATACTACTGTATGGTGCAAAACCTGGTCACCAAAGTTTTGGTGTGTGAAATATATAGATTGATTTTCAGAAGTCTTCAAAAAAAAAGGAACACAGAACAAGTTAAAAACAAAAAGAGAAAATGTGAAGTGAGAAAAACAGACCAATAGACATGACAGATACTCAATAGAAACCCTGTCTAAATTCCTCCAGACAGGGCCTCACGCACACCATGTTCTGTCTGGAGACTGATGGATGACCTGTTTCATGCTATCTCCCCAATCAAGACCAGCGATCTGTCTGATTAAATTAGCCTAGGGTACTGCTTCTGGATGTCCAGCCTCAGCTGTGTGCCTCCTGAATCAAATGTCCTTGCTGGGTGAGCATGGGGTTTTGTGAGTCGAGATGACCTGTCTGACTCTAAGACAGCATCCATGATCAACAGACAGCTGCCTCTGTCTTCACGCAACACACGCAGGCACATGTACACACAACCCTGGAGCAAACTTATTATATTTCTGTCTCTATTAACTATGGCTGTTTGCTCACTTAAAAACTCTAGTCATATCTATATATTTTGTGTTAACCATGGAACCATGTTTCAATTAAAACTGGAATCTTCAACAGGAAATAGAAGTGATTTGCACAGTGTTGCACAACAATTCTGATTTGATGTCAGGTGTTTTATCTCTGGAAATATTCCATTCCTTGGAGGAAAATTCATATGAAAGGACAGAGGGGAAAAACACAGTTCCAACTGTGATGAAATGGTAACAGGAAAGGTTCATACCCATGCCAAACATTTATTCAGTCACTGAATTCATTAAGATATTACATGGATATTAAGTAGCATGTGGATTCTCCAAATTAAATGGGGTTAATTAAAGGTTTGGCTGTTTTTTTTTTTTTTATTATAGAGGGATTTCTAGTGTAGCCAAGCACTAATTGGTTACAGTTTACACCCACAAAACCATGGCTGTGTGTAAATCATTGCATGAATATGATGTGCAAATTGTTAGTAAATCACCAATATCTCCTGCTTCCTTTTAAACCTTTTGCCACTGCCAGTGAATCCCAATATCTTACCAGGAGCCTTCTATTTTTAACGCAAGACACAGACCACCATGGATTAAACCAAGAAAAAAATATCCCAGTGGATGATTAATAGAGATATAATACAGGCTAGAGGCTTCATATCGCTCTGTGAGAGAGGCCCATACCTTATCAAAAAGGTGAGCTGAGGATACACTCAGAGTAAAAGTTTCCTGGTCTACCATATGTATTCCAACATTAGTGCCTTACCTGCTCCAGTTTCCAGTGGAACTCGGCCGGCCGGAAGGTGTCTACCTGGGTGAAGTCTCTCCTCAGCAGAAACACCAGGCGGCAATTATGGACATACAGCGAGTAGTGATGACGGTTCATCTCTGTGGGAGGTAGAAAGAGGAGTCGACACCAGGGACCAAATCACATCACCTACTCACAACTGACGGGTAAAGCAAGCCTGACATGTGGCTTTCACAAAACTGAGACAGCAGCACTTTTCTGAAGGAGACGAGTTTTCAGGCAGACATTCTCCACAATTCTTTCACTGGAAATTTTTAAAAAAACAAAATAATCCCTGCGGGTAGGGCATGCTATCCACTGTGCTGCACACTTTGTTCAGTGTGCAACTATTTAAACAGACCATTAAAATGACATTAAAATTCACATTCAGTTGCTGTTTCTCTGTGGAGGGACTATTTGCCTGTGCGTGACTATAGATATACGGTATACATGTGTAGCTTTATTGCATAGAGGAGTGATATTATAGGCTATGCCTACAGAGGTACTGCATGTTAGTAGGATCATTTAAGTAGCTTTACAAAACAAAAACAGAGAATATTATCAGACTCAGAGGTTTTATTGCCCCACTTGCACTGTCACTTGTGGTGTTACAGCCAATGTCTTATGCCCTTGCTCACAGACCACTATTCTCTTGTCAGTTGACCACATTACACACAGTCCACCAAAGTCTCAAAGTACATTTGACTTATGGTGTTTAATTATTATACCCTTATTCAAAGCAGGCTGATTTCAGGTACTTTGATTAAACTGGATGCACCAGTTTACTTCCTTGCCCTGTTTGTGGCTATCATTTCCAAGCTCATGTTTCTACTAAAGATGCATTTTTCCCAAAACAGCTAAGCACTACAGATGCACCAATTGCATTTTTCTTGGCCGATTTCGTTTTTTTTTTTCAAGTGTGACCTGCTGATACCGATTTTAGAGCAACATACGCTCCCTTCAAGATGACGTTTTTTTCAGAGAATGCCTTGCATATTTCTTCAAGACAATATTAAACTGCATATCACATCTATTACAGCAGCATGGCTTTGTAGTAGAAGACTCAGAGTGCTGAACTGACCTGCCTGCAATCCAGAGGACTGGCCATTAATTAAACACAGTGCCCATAATTATTTCAATAAAGGATGACAACATCCATTGCAATGATGTGACTCACTGTGTTTTTAACTGTTTTTGAACCTCTGTGTCACTGAAAAATGTGCCATATTATTGGTGTAGATATGGAGATAGATAATCTTAATTAATTAGGGATGTAAGCTTGGGTTATATTATGAAGCACAGAGATGCTCTGCTTTCTACAACACTGATATTGAGATGGTGTATTTTGCTCATGAATTATAGTGCACCTGCACAAAAACACCACCAGGGTGCAGAAAGAGCTGGTAAGCGCTCACCTGTGCTCACTGATTAGCAAAACTAACAAACTGTTTGGAAGTATTTTGGGTTTAGTCCAGTTAACAAAGCTGCCTCTAGAAAGCTGTGGCTTAATTACCATCACCATTGGTACAAAACGTTTTGAGTCCTCCCGCAAGAATCTATGGAAGAAGGTATGGGGAGTCCCTAGCTACTAATTACCGATTGATTAAATGGAAATTTAAGCTTAGACTAATCCGCTAGTCTATAAGTAAAAAAAACATTGTGGCTCATGCTAGGAGTGCTACCAAGAGCATTCTTCTCTGCATATAGGTAAATACAGTGCTGTGAAAATTTGCCCCCTTCCTGATTTCTTTTTTTTTTTGCATATTTTTCACACTCACATGTTTCAGATCATCAAACAAATTTAAACTTTAGACAAAGATAACCAGAGTAAATACAAAATGCAGTTTTTAAATGATGATTTCATTTATTAAGTGAAAAAAGCTATCCCACTCTTCTTTGCAGAATTGTTTTTTTTTCAGCCACATTGGAGGGTTTTCAAATATGAATGGCCTGTTTAAGGTCATGTCAAAGCATCTCAATCTAATTTAAGTCCAAACTTCAACTAGGTCACTCCAAAACCTTCATTTTGTTTTTTTTTTTTGGTGTTTTAGCCATTCAGAGGTGGACTTGCTGGTGTGTTTTACATCATTGTCCAGCTACATAACCCAAGTGCTCTTGAGCTTCAGGACACAAACTAATGGTTGGACATTCTCCTTCAGGATTTTCTGGTAGAGAGCAGAATTCATGGTTCCATCAATTACAGCAAGTCGTCCTGAAGCAGCAAAGCAGCCCCAGACCATCACACTACCACCACCATGTTTGACTGTTGCTATGATGTTCTTTTTATGAAATGCTGTGTTAGTTTGATACCAGATGTAACCTTCCAGAAAATTCAACTTTTGTTTCTCCAGTCCACAGAATATTTTCCCAAAAGTCTTGGGGATCATTAAAATGTTTTTCTGGCAAAAGTGAGATGAGCTTTTGTGTTCTTTTTGGTCAGCAGTGGTTTTCTCCTTGGAACTCTCCCATGGATGCCATTTTTGCCCAGTCTCTTTCTTATTGTTGAATCATGAACTCTGACCTTAACTGAGGCCAGTGAGGCCTGCAGTTCTTTAGATGCTGTTCTGGGTTCTTTTGTGACCTCCTGAATGAGTCATCGATGAGCTCAGGTTTTCTCCATTTGTGGATAATGGCTCTCACTGTGGTTTGCTGGAGTCCCAAAGCCTTAGAAATGTCTTTGTAACCCCCTTTTTTTTTTAGATCGTGGCACGTTGTGTTGCTTTTTGAGATCTTTTAGCCTGCTTCACTTTGTCAGACAGGTTCCATTTAAGTGATTTCTTGATTCAGCAGGTCCGGCAGTAATCAGGCCTGTGTGTGGCTAGTGAAACTGAACTCAGCTTTCAAAAAAACGTGGTTAATCACAGGTAATTCGTGATTCAGCAAGGGGGAGCAATAATTTTTTCACATAGGGCTTGGCAGGTTTGGATAGCTTTTTCTCCTTAATAAATGAAATCATCATTTTACAACTGCATTTCATATTTACTCAGGTTATCTTTGTCTAACATTAAAATTTGTTTGATGATCTGAATCACGTAATTGTGACAAATATGCAAAAAAAAATAAAACATCAGGAAGGGCAGGCAAATACTTTTTCAGAGCCCTATATACCCAGGTATGGAATGTGGTTGTGTAATGCTCCAGCTGAGTGATCAGTTTAGTCTGACACAGTAGACGTACAGCTATTTTTCTGGAATAAAATACTGCTGAGCCACACTGATTTTATGAGTTGTCCTTGCTCATTTGGAATTTAAGTGCATTATAAACTGCAGCCTTCCGTAGTGACAAACAGTGTATCAATGTACATTGATAACATTAATAACTACCTTAACAAATTAGGATTTCTGGTGACAAATAGCAGAGGAAGTAAAATATAATTGTTTAATCTGCTAATCGCCCCACATCCCTTGCTACAATGTCTTACCCAAATATACCGTATAACCTACTGAAATGTCAAGAAATTTATTTGTAGGTATCAAAAAAATTTTTTTTTTTCATGACATTTGTTGAAAAAAGACTCACCAGTCTTGTCAGAGTTACAAAGTAGTGTCTCCTTTTCAGCTCTGAGCCCTGGACTGGGCCCATGCTTCATCCATGTTGCAATGGTGAACTGGTCTGTCAAATTCTGTGGTACCACCCAGTCCGGGATTTTGGCTGCCTGATGACCATCAAACCTGAAGATCAAGTCACTGTCCCTCCCACTGTCAGACACTAGGGACACTGTCCAATTGGTGGCAGTGCTGGAGGCAGGGAGAAGGTCAGTGCTGCCTGATGAGGCACCTGGGGTTATTGCCGTGGGAACAAATAAGAGGTGCGACAGAAGATGTGTCAAAAACAATCATGGCAGATATGCAGTGTATATTGCCCTAACCTTGGCTATGATTACTTAAAAGTAAAGCAGATGGCAGGGTTTAATATGTAATCAATGGGCCGAGATTGATAGGGGATGTGGGTATTGATTCATGGCAAATGAGGCTAACTTTCAAAAGAAATGTGTCACCATTCATAAATTCAGAACATAGCTGACTGCTACAATGTGCCTCTATGGAAACAGAGAGGACATACTGACCAAGCACTATGGCAACACAAGGAGACAAAGATGTAGCAAGGACTTGGTGAGAAGGACAAACGTGTGGTGTGAATCAGCCAGTTGCATGGACTGGTTACAGCTGATACTTTTGTTACATGATCCCTACACACATCCTGAATAAGCACACCAGTCATTACCATGTTGCACTGAGTTGACCCATTTGCTTTCTCTTCTTCCCTTTCAAAGCAGCTCCATCATTCCTTTGATACAATAACCCCAATATGTTGAGCCCCGTCCATTCTTTGTTTTCAAGCTGTCACCTTGACAATCGTTGCTCCTGACACACGCTCAGCTCGCTCCTCCATGTATTCGACATGCCCTGACCCATCTATCTTTGCCTTTTTTGTGTGACAATGAAAAATGTATTTCATTCCTTTGCAACACATTTATGAATTGTTTCTAATGGTTTACTGATGGAAATGAATCAAAGCGATCTGGGAGATATGCTGTTAAGAGAAAAAAAATGGGCAGTGTCAAAATCAATGTGTCCCTTGTCCTGGCGAAAAAATGGCAACATGCATCTGTTCATTTCTGCTAATAACACATTAGCACATTAATTGATGCTTTTTCTCCTGTTTGCAAAACCCTGTTTTTCTCTACTGTGTACTCATGCCACTGTCGACGTTCTGATTCCAGTAATTAGATTCCCTTAGTAAATAAATACACATTGACTCCTCCAGCACCCAGCTGCAGCCTTCCCTTTGCCCGATGTCTTTGTACATTATCTCAAATTGATTGTGCTTTAAAAAAGCTATTACAATTTATTCTATTTGCTATCAGATAACGATTATGAGGTGCCTGAAAAGGCCTCTTTAGTGGTAAACCATGCATGGACTGGGAGCCAGGGGAGGTAGGGAGTGGATGTTATGCATTCAGATTAGGTGGAATGTGGCTTGTGAAGGCCGTTAGTCAAAGATGATGACTCCAGCCCCCCTGCTGGCACTGCAGTGTGTGTGGAGAAGGGGAGGGGGGCTGAGGGGAGCTCGACTGCTCTGCTGGTGCTCTGGGCACTGACACGGTGGCTCGGCTGCTCATCAGTCACCGAGGAGAAAGCACGGCTGCATCTAGGGCAGCTAATGCCCTCGCTCTGTCACATCATTAGTGACACAGCTTTAACTTGCCATTCTGGTGCCTTCATTTAGCACAGGGGTTTACCAGGGACATAAGTGGAGATAAGAAAGCAACACGGACTGGGAGCTTTTAGATGTTGATTTAAAAAGGGCACAGAAACACACCTCAGGCTCTGTCTGGCCCTGGTGCTCAATGCATGGACTCCGCTACTGCTTTAAGCAGGATCTTACTTCTAATTTACTGCTCCAACTTTTAGTTTGTTACCTCAGACAGCAGTCTTTGGTCAGCCATATACTGTATAATTCTGCATACCCACCATCATTCTAACAGTCACAGGTCAAGTCTTTGTCTTAATTACTGCTCACACAAAAATAGTTATTGATTGTGAAAACACAACTATAAACCCACCGCAGAGTTTCTGTAGGGATTTCTCAGAGTAGGTCTCCCGGTCGCAGCCCTTTCCAATGTGGCTGGTCTGCAGCTCCACTGTGGTCCTCACCGAGGACAGAGGTCCACCACAGGTCTCGAGGTGCATCTTGGGAAACAGCTGCTTACTGCCTGTTCCCGGCTCATAGTCCACTCGTTTATTCCAACCTGGGGAAAAAATAAATAAAAAAAAGATGGAGTGAACAGTCTTAGAGAGGATATATTAAACTGTAGAGTCCATTCCTGCGAGTGGATGCAGAATATTATCTGTAATAATATCGGATTTTCACAAGCCCATCGTTGCTTTTGTTATTTCTCGTTTACCACCTCATTTTGTCCATTTAGACTGCCATCAAAACAACACCAATTCCAATTTTTCACTGTCACTGGTATTTCTGGCATCACAACTCAATATCCTTCTGGCAGAATGTTCCCGGCTAATGAAATTGCTGCATTGTTGTTGAAGTGCAGTGCAGTACCTGCATTAGCGGCAATAGTCATTATGCTGTCACTGTCTGCCATGTCAGCTGTGAATTGTGTTTTTCTATCTGGGCAGGCTATTATTTTGTGTGGCAGTAATTTTTTTTTTCTTGCTTTTTCAATCAAATTTTTTTTTTTCCCAGGCTTTGTGGGGTGATTTTGTGTTCATCCGCAGTCTCTCTTCTAGTTAACAAGAGAATGAACTGTGGAATTATGTAGCCTGTTTAATGTTTTCCATGAGTTGTGTTTACAGTGAGCTGTTCTCACTCATTATCTCACTTTCAAACACAGCATTTGGCAGATTTGTAAATGCTGTCAGCACATATTTCCAACATTTCCTCATCCTGATTCCTGTCGCTTCTTCTACCTCGCTTCCTCTTTCATACACCAGCTTCACTGCATCATCACTCATGAAACTAGTTCTTTAAAAGCGAATTATACAACCTCGGAATTAATAATACTAGCTCTGAACTATTCTATCCCATCCATGCTTCTTGCACAAACACATATGAGCTCCAGTCTGTCCATCGTGCTGTCGATCTACCTCTCTAAGATTACTAGCCAGGAGCTGGAGGCATAAGCATGAAGCCAAGCTGACTGAAGAAGAAGGGAGCATCTTTTTGTTGCTCACAAGCCTGTTAAATCTGCCATGTTCACTTCCTCTCACACTCACCAGCCCATGCTGAAACACATACACTTGCTGCATCTGTTTTGCAGTTGATTTACCTCCTCTAGACTGCAATTGCTGTGGGCTACAGCACCACTGTTTCTATGGGATTGTTAATAGCTGAAATGAAAATAGGTACCAACAATGGCGCATGCTAAACAAGAACAAAAGCACATGCAGGAGAACAAAAAAAAGGCCACAAGCATAAAAGATTTGGCTACTTTCTGTTTTTTTCCTCTCTCTCACCTACACACATATTTCCTTGTGCAGACAGTTACTGTATACATGTCTGTGTACTCCCACTTGTTGATTACCTAAGTATGTAGTTTCTTCTTCTGTAGTCCACTTTGGGGTTGATGGTTTAAAGCTAGTCAGGTATGGATTGAACCAGCTGATGGGTAAGCTGCCACTGTTTTTCAGAGGTAGCAGCAAAAGCTGCTGACAGACATTCAAACTTCAAAGCAACAATAGCAGCAAAGCAGCTATTTAATTTTGTGTGAGCAGATACAGTAGCTAACCTTGGTGACTTTTTTTTTTCACAGCACAGCTTCATCTGTTATTCTTCTTTTGGCTTTTCTCTCTTTGTACTATCAACCTTTAGCGAGGACCTTCATAAATTAAGCTCCATTTTATCTGAAAAAATGTTTTCTTTCTCTCTTTCTTTCCATTTTGTAACATTTAAACAAAAAACTGGAATTTGCTAACAGTGAGATGAGAAAATTAGCTAGTGATACAGTAAGCTTAGATTACCATAAGCTGTTGTTGTTGTTTTTAAAAAAGCTTACTACCAACACATCTAAGCTTGATAATACAAAGCCCCTGTGTGTCTCCGACTTCCCCAACAATAGTAGATTTCTAGTCTTCATCGGAAGCTAAGCTAACAAATTATAGCTCTAGCTTCTCAAGCTTTTATGCTCTGTTAAATTTCAACACATTTTAACACAATGAAGAACTGATACAACTAAAAATTAAACAGAAATATATAAAATTATATTTAATATTTACACCCTGTTTTTAATACTTGTAACAGTGCTAAACTAGGCTAATGGAGTTACATCAAATAACCTTTCAAGCGATTTCAGTGCCAAAGACAAATGTCTAATTTAGCAGTAAAATCATGATAGTTTTTTAGCTTACATTCATGCTCTGTTTTTCAATAGTTTTTCTTCTTTTTATAAACTTCCACCAGTTCCATGTTGGGAAATAGTCTCAAAATGAATCTGTTTTTGGTTTTGTAAACAGTAACCCTCCAAGAGCCCCAGTCTTTGGAAAATCTATTAGTATATAGTATGGGACTAAAGGACATGACAACATGTCTTTAGATGTGAGGGTGTCCATCTTTTATAAGTATTTTCAAAGTCTTCTAGCGTTTGGTAGGCATTATTAACCTTTTACTTCAAGTTGGTTTCAAACTAAGTGACACCATGCCAAAAGAAATTAAGATTAGGCTTAAAACTTTTCTTTTTGATAAAGCTTATAGTTAGGGCTGGATCAGGTGACCCTGAATCTTCCCTTAGTTATGCTGCAATAAGCTTAGGCTGCTGGGAGCTTCTCCTTCTCTCACCTCTTTTCACTCACTGTGTGTTAATACACCACTCTGCATTTAATCATTAATTATTATTAATCTCTGGCTCTCTTCCACAGTGTGTCTTTTGTTGTGTCTCCTTCCCCTCACCCACAACTGGTCGCGGCACATAGCTGCCCCTTCCTGAGTTTGGTTCTGCCGGAGGTTGAGCAGGAATGATAGGGCAGAGTTTGGTTAAGAATGCATGGAAAGGTGTGAGGGAATGCGAAATCATAAATGAGGAGTAATGGGTTGAGGACACAGTGTGCATATATGAGAAGGACTTGGTTGAGTTTGGAAGTAGGTGATTAAGGTTTATGTGCTTGCCCATAGGGGGTGGTCTGATTGTTGGGGTTTTCTCTGTATTATTGTAGGGTCTTTACCTTACAATATAAAGTGCCTTGAGGTGACTGTTGTTGTGATTTGGCGCTATATAAATTGAATTGAAATTGAATTGAATTGAATAGGTGCAAGGTGGTCAGAATTTGTAGTTATTGCTAAAAAAAAACTCCAGTTAAAATGACTTGATATACTGTAAATACTTGTTTTTTGTTTTTAAACAATTTAGTTTAATAAGGCCGTAAGTGGGCATTTACTTAATGTACAGGTAACATTAAGTTTTCTTCCCCTGCAACCAATCTATTGGTCGAAGATTTTCTTTGGATGACTATAGCTGCAGTAGATTTAGGTTTTTCTTAAAATACATTTTTGAAGGTGTTTCCCCTCTCATCCAAGAGGCTTCTTAAGTTGTAAAAAATAATCGATAGTCCCCGGTATTTAACTCCTAGTGGGGTTTTCTCCTTGGAGTTTGCCTTTGGAGTAGTAAACCCATCCTGTAGTTATGTGAGTCATTAAGGGTCACATGAGCCAAGGTGTGAATCAAGGCATAGGTCATTAATGACAGTTGTTCACAGTGGACTTAGATGATCATCACTGAACAGATCTTGAGATCACTTCCCAGGCGATTCAACCCCCTACTCCCACCTTGGCCCACGTGACCTTAATAACTCACAAGATGAGGGGGTGGAGTAACATCTCAGAAAGGATTCACACCTTGGCCCCTGTGATGGCAATGACCTAAGTCCTGATTCACACCTTGGCTTATGTGACTCTTAACAACTCACCTGATTACAGGATGGGTCAATGACTCTCAGGACTACCTCCAAGGGGACTTACTAGGGGTTAAATCCCTGGGACTCGCCATCATTTGAGAAAACATTTTGGATGGGAGGTGAAACGAACCAAAAAGGTGTACAGTTGCCTTTATTTCAAGTGCTTAAGACTACCATGACCTGGATGACTGAGAACCTATGTAGACATTGATTAAGGTTTGCAAGAAGGTGTAAAAGGCAGTTCAGTAATAACAGACTCCACAAACAAATGAAAGGTGATAACGTGGCTTAAACACTGCCTGCCTAACTCTATATTTTGAGGAAGAGCAGGAATGATAGGGCAGAGTTTGGTTAAGAATGCATGGACAGGTGTGAGGTAATGCAAAAGGATAAATGAGGAGTAATGGGTTGAGGACACATTGTGCATATATGAGAAGGACTTGGTTGAGTTTGGAAGTAGGTGAGTAAGGCTTATGGGTAAGAGAGCACTGGACAAACATTAAGGCTAACAAAAGGTGCAGACTCACAGGAGAGATTAAAGCGTTTTCAATCTCCTCAATCCTTAGTGTAATCTCACCGAAAGTACACCTGCAGTCTATTTGTCTGGAGGTAGCAGTGACCAGAATCCATTCACTAAACCTGGTAAACTTCATGGATACAAAGAGGAAGGCTGGGCAAGTATTCCTGTATAGATAAGCTGGAGGGCTTTTTATGATGTTGCCAGCAGGTTTATCACACTGAAGCTTGACAACATTTTTTTTCTCCACCAGCTGGTTCTTTTCTTAGTAATATGATAATGTCATTACCTCACAATATCCCATGTAACTGGAAGAATATATTCTAAGAAAGATACTAGATCATGAAAAATGTATTTTTGCTATCTGTTTTTGAGCTTAGAACAACCATACAATGTTCACTGTGGATGCATTACTTAGCACAAGAAGTAAGGAAATTTGTGTTTGGTCAATTATTTCTTTGTTGTAACAATGCGTCTTGGCAATAAATCTTAAACTCTTGGAAAGCCTGTTTATTTCGCCTTAAATGGTGCCACATTTGTAAGGAAAATGCATTTGTGGATTGAGCAGCAGAGTTAAGTATGTGGGTTGCGCCCATGAAAAACTTGCCAAATCTTCTCTGGCAATGTCAAACAGCTTATTCCGAGCCAGGCTGCGAAGTGGGCGTCCCAACAAGATGACACCACAAGAAGACCATTTCCTCACCTTGTCAACACTTAGGAACCATAGGCAGTCTACTATAGATTTGCTGTCAAGGTTTCCAGGATGATATGGCTGACGGCTCCCTACCCAGACAATCTAGAACAGACTGCACACAGACAATCTCAGGTCTCATAAGGCTGCCAGGAGTCCTGTCATGACTGCCCTACACTGTCAGACCCGTTTGCGCTGGTGTCAGCAACATGTGCACTGGAACCTGAACATGTGGAGGAACGTTATGTTTAGCGATGAGTCCAGATTCTGCCTACGGCAGTTGGATTATAGGGTCAAAGTGTGGAGAAGATGCAGAGAACGCTATGCTGACTGCAACACCGATAGGGTAACAGCTTTTGGTGGAGGCAGTGTGATGGTGTGGGGCGACATCTCCCTCACTGGAAAAACAAGGCTTGTCAACATTGGAGGCAATCTAAATGCAGAGAGATATCAAGATGAGATTCTGCAACCAGTGGCAATCCCATATCTCCACAGTCTGGGACAAAACTCTATCCTCCAAGATGACAACACTTGCCCCCACAGAGTGGGGTTTATCAGAGACTACCTCCAGAATTTGGGAGTGGAGAGGATGGAATGGCCTGCCTGCAGTCCTGACCTCAATCCCAATGAACACTTGTAGGATCAGTTTATTAAATTGCCAATATGTCTTGTTTCTTCAGACTTCAATCATCCAATCCAATAAACAACACCCAACAAGAGTCAATAGCAGAATAAGCTCTTTAGCATTGGCAGAGAAGATTTGGCAAGTTTTTCATGGTAGCAAACCACATACTCAACTCTGCTGCTCAACCCACAAATGCATTTTCCTTACAAATGTGGCACCATTTAAGGGGAAATAAACAGGCTTTCCAACAGTATAAGATTTATTGCCAAGAAGCATTGTTACAACAAAAAAAAAAATTGACCAAACACAAATTTTCTTACTTTTTGTGCTAAGTTTACTTTATTGGCTCTTGAAGAACATGAAAGGCTCCACTATTGAAACTTGTAGCCACTGTGACGAGTTATTGGAAAACAGGGTCAATGTTGCTACAGTCATGAAAAACAAAGTTTACTCAGGACTCTATGCAGTCCTGTGGAAAAGTACACCCCATTTTCCAGTAGCTTGTAGAACCACCTTTTGCAGCAATAACTTGAAGTAATGGTTTTCTGTATGACTTTATCAGTCTCTGACATCACTGTGGAGGAATTTTGTCCCACTCTTCTTTATAACGTTGTTTCAGTTCATTGAGGTTTGCAGCCATTCATTTATGCACAGCTCTCTTAAGGTCCCACCACAGCATTTCAATCAGGCTGAAGTCTGGACTTTGTGCCATTGCAACACCTTGATTATTTTCTTTTTCAGCCATTCTGTTGTAGACTTGCTGATGTTTGGGATCATTGTCCTGTTGCATGACCCAGTTTGGACCAAGCTTTAGCTGTCAGATAGATGGCCTCACATTTGACTCTAGAATACTTTGGTATACAGAGAAATTCATGGTCAACTCAATGACTACAAGGTACCCAGGTCTTGTGGCTGCAAAACAAGCCCAAATCATCATCCCTCCACCACCGTGCTTGACTTGCTGTGTTTTTGCCAAACGTGGTGCTGTGCATTATGGCCAAATATCTCCACTTTGGTCTCATCTGTCCAAAGGACATTGTTCCAGAAGTCTTGTGGTTTGTTTTGATGCAACTTTGTAAACCTTTAACATGCTAACTGAGGACTGTAGAGTCTGAGATGAACTCTTGGATTTAATGCAGTTTCTCTTAACATGGGATGGTTTGATCTTGGGGGGAATTTGCTGGGACGTCCACTCTGAGAAAGACTATGGCACTGTGAATACTCCAGATGCACCTGGCTGGTACTTACCCTCCTAATTCCTATGGAAGCAGCAAGGGTGCACTTAATTTTTCACAAAGCTGCATAGAGTCCTGTGAAAACTGTCTTTCTCAAATAACTATATGTATTTGCCTGCTTTAACAGGTTTTTTTTGTATACATATAAATGTATAATTTATCATTTTGGCTGTTTTTTTTAGATTTTTTTTGCACTAAGTAGTGCCTTGACCATGCCTGACCAAACTATGAACTTATTCCATATCTGTATTATCATAACAGTAGAGTTTGCATACATTCAAAGCAGTGTGTTTTGTAACAATGCTTACATTTTTGCAGTTTGTATACACAAACCTATGCGTAGAGGTGTTACTTTGCTTGGAGGAACACATGCGAGTGAGTCTCTGTAGCCTCTGCTTAGGTTGAATGTCCACAATACCTCTCTCTGCGTATCCAAAGAGCTACACAAATCATACATAAAATGCTCTCTAAGCCCTGTGGTGGTCAAACAGAATAAGTAAATTTATCAATTAAATGCACATTATTGTGAAGTCTGTTGCTCTGTGGCTCCATAGCGTAGTGATTTACACATTTGCCTAACAAGTGAAAGATCCCACGTTTGATCTAAGGAGGAGACACAAATCCCTTTGGGGTTGTGTCAGGAAGGGCATCCAGTGTAAAATATCTGCCAAATCAAGCATGTGGAGCAACCTGTTGTGGTGACCCTTTGAGAGTAAGGGGGCAACCAAAAGTAGCTTTATTATGTTTGTTGCTCTAAGAGGGTTACCTCTTAGCCCTATCTACCCATGCTGCTGTCACTGTCAGTAGGCAGCAGACACTGATGCCACAACTTGTCATCGTATGACCGTGCCACTAGATGGTAAAACTAAGAACTTGATTGCTGGCTTCATCTGTATCAGAAAGATTCCAGTTGGCAAGACACAATGAAAATGCAAGCAGCACTAAAACCTTATACTAGGAGTTGTTTGAAGTTACATGGGTAACTGGGAGTTGCAGCTTCAAGTTGTAACTCATGCATGCATTAACACTTGTGTTAACACACTTTCTTTGCTTCTGGTCTTTGAATCTTTGATTCCTATTGCCTGCAAGTATGAGGTATCAACTCAAATGAGTTAATTTATTCATGCAACAAATAGTAAACTTTAATTATAACAAGATGAATAAAGACTCAAATAATGACACTGTGTCAGATTTATATGAAGGCAAGGTCTATTTATACACTTTATTTCTCTTCATAAATAACTCTTATGGTATTTATAATACAGTTTGGCAAACTGGTGAAAAGTGCACTGCCCTCAGGTATAGTGAGGAAGTGGCTCACTGGTAGGAATGAAATGAGTTACAGCAAGCGTGGGAGTAACATGTCATGGAAACCAATCACAGTACCGAGTACAGTAGCAGATGTTCTTTCACACCAAAAGACACATTTCCTTCTGAGACACTGCTCGCCTCTGTGGTTACACATGAGACAGAAAGTGTTGAAACTGTGTGGAAGCAGTGAAGTTGAAATATGAACTGTTAAGAGAAAAGCAAAGAAAATGAAAAGCCATATACTCTCAACACAAAAGAAAAACAGTTTCCTTTTTATTTCTTAGGTTTAGATAAGACCCAAACAAACAACCTCATATCGCTGATAAATATTTGGCAGTGGCATTTATCTTTAATAACAGGAAACACTGCAGCGATGAAATGGAAAATGTTTTTTGCCAAAAACCCAGTGGGCTGTACTGAAGTGTGTTTACAGGGGCAAAACAAAGAAATACATCAGTGTCCTGAATCTGTTCCTTTTGAAATTGTTGACAATGGCATCTATCTTCAAGTTTCTGATTTCTGAACATATATATATATATATATATATATATATATATATATATATATATATATATATATATATATATATATATATATATGAATATTTGAATCTATCTATCTATCTTTATTTATTTATATATAAAAGAGTACAGAACATTTATCACCAACCTCATCCCTGTCATAGATTTTAACCATTGATGTGCTCTTTTTAAAATTTCTCATAAATAACTCCAACTCCAAGCACTTTTACAGAAGCTCTACAATAGTGGAATTACAGTGCTAGACTGGTGTTGCTTTCTGTTTTGTCACTAAAATACTATTTTTAAGATAGTGACTCTTTTTTTCCTGCAGTGATGTAAACTGAAGTGCTCTGGTATCTGTCAGTTCAGCCTTTTTTTTCCAGTTCATGCCATAAAGGCACAGAATTTATGTTGCTTTCAGACCCTATGGGCTGTTTTATTTAAGCTGTTTCTACTAAAAGCCCTACCTACCACAGTGAATAGAGTGAATAGAGTGAACAATAAAGTTGTAAAAGGCTGTTTATTGCATTTACTTAGGCTGAATTTTTAGGTACTTGAAACTGAATAGTTAGATTGACTGCTATTTTACGCACATCTCAGAGGAAACATATTGACCAACATATTTTACCTCTCTGGATTTGATTTGCTTTTTCATGCAAACCAGGTGACCATTTTTTATGATATAATGTAGTGTTAATAATTAAGTTATCCAAAATGTATATCAATGTATATCAGTAATAGTAATCCAACACATAACAATAAAAGGGGCACTTCTGCTGCATGAGTTGAAATTATATTTATACTTGAAGCATATTGTGCTAATAATCTTAAGCACTTTTTGTTAAATAATATTTTGAAAGACTTTGACTTGTGCAATGTGCTCAGAATCTGAATGCTAACAGCTGAGTACTCCTTTGACCATAATGGTCTTAAGAATGTTCCGCTTTTTTTTTGTGTGTATCTTTTGATTCCATTGTTGCCACTGAATGTGTTTCTGCAAAGCACATCCTGGGGTGTCATGTAATGCTATTTTGTCAGATGCTGCCTGTGTTACACTGTCACACAAAAGGTGTTCTTAGGCAGCAGTCCTTCATGCAACTGCCACGGTAAAAGCCAAAAGACTGTGGTTCACATCCTTTGGACCTTTGTGCTTTGCTCTTTAGTTCAGTTTTATTTTCACTTTCTGAATCACTTTGTTTTCACTCATGTTTCACTTGCTGGTTAGGTTAGGCACTAAAAGGTGCTAGTTAGGTTTAGTAAAAATGGTTGGGTTAAAATGGGTTAAAAATATGTCTATTTACAATGGTGAAATTGCATGTCGAAAAACACCTAACTGGGAATAAGAGGCTCACTCATGGCAACAGGCTATGGCAACAGTAAATGTTGCCATAGCCTGAGCCATTGTCACATCTCATGTGTCAATGTGACATGTCAGCAGCTAGGACAGAATGGCAGGAATGAGTACAGTCACACTCGTGACAAACTTTGCTTCACAAACCAAATTAGAGTAAACTTAAATAAAAAATAAAATGAATGAAATTAAAGTTGCTTTTGATAAGAGGAACTATGATGTAATGTACAGAATTTTGCATAAAAAAACTGAATCACAATATGAAGGACAGAAAAACTGACAAATGAAGTACTTGCAGCCTTTTTTAATGACCACCATGCAGCTCAGCAGTCACGTACTGTAGCCCAGACATTCCTAAACCTAAGACTGCTATGGCCAATTAGGAAATCAGAAAGTCTTCTGCGGCGCACCCAAACCTTTGATCACAACTCTGTTTATCAGATGAGCAGAAGATGAAGTAGTTCCTTCTTTATGTTTTCACTGATACATTTTGATCTTATGACTATTTTTGAGGTTGATTCTCCTTAACAGCATTACGTCTGGCACCACCTCAGTTTTAGCTCTTTCCTACTATTGACGAGAGATATAAGAAAGTTTCAGGCTTAAAAACACGTCGCATGGTGGTGCAGTGGTTAGCACCGTCACCCCATAGCAAAGAGGTCCTGGGTTGCCTTTTTGTGTGGAGTTTGCATGTCCTCCCTGTGCTCTCCAGGTACTCCGGCTTCCTCCCACAGTCACAGGCGTGTGTTATGTTACTAACTGGTGATTCTAAATTGGTCGTAGGTGTCAATGTATGTGTGAATGGTTGTCTGTTTCTCTGTGTTAGCCCTGTGACAGACTGGCAACCTGTCCAGGGTGTACCTGCCTCTCACCCTATGACAGATGGGATAGGCTCCAGCCCCACTGTGACCCTGAACCAGAAGTGGAAGCAAATGGATGGTTGGATGGTTGGATGGTTGGATGGATGGATGGAAAATACATCCAAAATAAGGAATAATGTGTCATTTTTAAATAACAATGCTTTATTTTAAAACCTAAACAACAAAATAAATATATTTACTTTTTATAAATGACTTCATGGCCCATCTGCAGTATCTGTATGGCCCACCAGGGGATTGCACACCACACTTTGGGAATCACTGCTGTAAACTAATGACTGTATGTTGTTCAAGAGTTCATTTGGAAGCCTGACTGGTTGCACAACCATTAATCAGCGAAGCATCTGCCAGTGTTATATCGCTGTACGATGAAATAGAAGAGGTAGCAACAGAACAGCTGTGACGAAGTATTACTCCACTGATTCCACTGAAATTGTGAAGTGCTGTCAGTTTAACAATAATGTTACTTTCAATAATGTTACACTATTTTTTTCAGTTGCTTTAGGAAACTGCAGTATTCAAGTAGGTAGTTACCGTCTAAATCTTCTGCTGGATAAACAGTAAGTGAGTGAATCCAGCTTCTGAATGATTTGTAGCTCAGTGGTGGAGAAAACAGATGCAATAAAGCTAGGTGAAGAAGAATGTCAGAAAGGTATTGTCCAAATTGCCAGAGGTGGGATCTCACAACTGGATTTACTGAGTCAACTTGTTTTATTACTGCAGAGAAGAGCCACATGGATATTTTGTGTGTAAACAAGTAGCAGAAGAAAGATGTCCACAGCTGCAGACTAAAAACACCTAAAAGATTTAAAAGGTAAAGGAAAAAAGGCATTTCTAATGTATTTTTAATTTCACAGACCAAAACTAAAACTAAACTATTTAGCTGGATCTGTAGGACACTACTGCTGCTACCACTGACAGGTGCAGTAAGAGCTAAAAAAAAAACAAAAACAAAACCATAAATAAATAAATAAAATAAACAGCACAAACAGCAGGAGCACACGTAGTGTAGAGACATACATCTAAAAATCAAACGAAAAGCTCTTGCACAATGTGACTTGCATGCACAGGCACAATAACACACAGCCCTGCACTAAAGCTCAGCTGTCTTAAAAGCAGTGTGGGTTTAATAGGAAGCTATCTGGTCTCTATTGAATTGTGCGCTCGCCTGCAGTACACTGAACAGAACTCACACAGAGGACCCAAGAGTTCCTCTCTTTGTGAATTTGAAAGGAAGACGAGAGGCAGAGGAAACGGGGCAGACATGAAAAAAAACATGTGGAGCTGGTTCATCAGTGCTAAAGTACAAACTCACTGAGGTTTGGATCATAAAAAAGGAGTTTTATATGTGTGCGCTCAAGTCAACAATTTTGTTTTTGCATCTTGAGGATGAAACAAGGGATATGTTACTTTATGATCATGATCTAAATATTTACTTGCATCAAATCGTATAAGAGTTTTGCTATCACTGAGAAGTGACGCATACTCTCGTTAGGTTTAGGCAACAAATGTGTTTGGTTAAGTTTCTCAACCTGCTGACCAAATTTGTGAGTTATGTGGTGACAAATCTGGTTGCCTGAAAAATAGCGCCACTAGAAAAGCAAGAACCTAAATATAAAATGTTGATTACAAGCATACACTTTTTTAAGTACAACTGTTCAACTGCTTGTATATGGAGATCTCTAATCAGCCAATCACATGTCAGCAACTCAATGCATTTAAGCATGCCAAGACGACCTGCTTAAGTTCAAACTGAGCATCAGAATGGGGAAGAAAGGTGATTTGAACGTCACATGGTTGTTGGTGCCAGATGGGTTGGTGGTTGGAGTTTTTCAGAAACTGCTGATCTACTGGAATTTTCCCGACACAACCAACTCTAGGGTTTACGGAGAATGATCCATAAAGAGAAAATATTGAGTTCTTTGGGTGAAAATGTCTTGTTGATGCCACAAGTCAGAAGAAAATGGCTGGACAAAATTGAGGTAATGGGAAAGCAACAGTGACTCAAATAGCCACTCGCTGTTACTGCCTCCGTCTATAAACACAATAGCTCGAAAAGTTTTTAATGAATTCTGATAAAACTTTGTAGGGGTGTAGAGTGGGGTCATGTTAACAATCCATTAAAATTTGGCTTACATCCACCAAGGTCTTCAAGGTCAACTTAATGATTTATTGGTAGAAAATTGACAAAAAGCCTCATAACTTAGAAACTATGATTCTTACAAGTGCGGTGTGTATTGTCAACATATAGAAAGTACCATATAAAGATAATGCGCTGCCTAGTTAGTTAGAAATATAATGTAGTATAAATTATTATATAATATTATATAATAAGCTCAAGTTATTCGTGTCCAGTTATTTAAAAATACCTATTATCCATTACCTACTCCTACATAATGTTTCTGTAATCAAAGTAAACCTCTGTCATGCTACCCTATCTGATTTTTACTGCACTACAAACTTCTTAAAGTACGTTTGTGCTCTCAGAGTGCTTCTTGTTTAAGTTATGTGTGTGCAATAAAACAAAACAATAAAAGTCTTTCAGGCTTGACTGTACAAGAACGCCTTCTGTATGACTTCTTGCAACTTGTGCCTTTCTAATCACAGCAGGCTTTTTCTTAACCTTTCAATGTCAAGGTTTGCACTGTTCTGATTACACCTGTACAACTCCACCAACCAGTGAACTCTGAATTAGGTCCAGTACAATGAGTTGCTGTTAAGGCTGAACTCTTACAAACACACACGTAACTACAGACTGTTTTCATTTTCTTATTTCTTGTCTTCCTACCAGAATATTAAGAGATTTGTCAGCAGATATGGATATAATATTGATAGATGATCTCTCAGGTAGACACACATATGAATATTCAGGCACTGAAATTGCTGTACACACGCAAATATACAACTGAGGTAAGTTTCCATCAACCTGCTTCAAATAAAGGGTGTGAAAAGCCGAGAAAAAGACACGGTAAGGAAGGGAAGATGGATAGAGGTGCTTAAGAAAATGATGCATCATCACACTTCCACACTGTTCCCTGTCTCTTGAGGGTGTGGAAGAGTGAGTTTTTGTATGTGTGCATGTGTATGTGTTGTCAGTAAGTTCTTGCATGCTTTTAAATGTGTATGGAGATGTGTGGATGTGTAGGAGAATGGTTCTGTGAATACTGTGTGTGTGTGTGTGTGTGTGTGTGTGTGTGCGCACATGTAAAAACGCTGACACCACGTTCAAGTACTGGGGGAGGTCATCATTACTCGTCGCAGCCATCAGTGAGAGAGCCAATTTCCATATAAAAGAGCACTCTGCTCCTCTTTTCCTTCCTTTTCTTCCCTTTGCTTTTCCTCTCCACCTCAGTCCTCCTCCATCTCCCTCCACTTCATCTTTCTGATTTCTCTTGTTTCCTGGCTGTCCTTAGGTCTCTTGTTCCCCCCAAAGGATTCATTTTAATGCTTTCATGCATGCTCTTTGTGTGCCACACAAGAGACTGTTCTCCTTTTTTTCTCGAGTACATAGAGAGTGCTTACTTGTTTCATCAGAGTGGAAGACTTGCAGTTGAAAAATGTGTGGCTTACAAAATGTTGGAAGCTAATAAAAAAGTGGAAAACAAGACAAAAAGTCCAAAATGCAAAAATGCTAGTGATTGGAACGATTCTTCCTTTCTGAACGTTCCATGACAGGAGATTTTATGCATCTAGATTAAGGTAAGATTTGGCCCCAAATTTTCAGTGTTAAGCTGAGTATACAGCATATGATTTTGGGCTGTACCAGATGAAAAATGACCAGTTTGAAAGAATTGTGATTTCTTTAGACATGCCTCCAAAATGATGCCTCCATGTTGCACTGAGAGACAGGTTTACCATTACAAAGGTACTGCAACCAAAAGATAACCTGGGAGAGAGAAAATTAAGATTACTTACTTTCTAACCAACCAATAGGAATGCAGCATGAACTGACGCAGTCACTGATTGGCATGAAACTGGCACCACAAAACAAATCTAAACAGAAAACTTGCAGTTAAAATGTGCAAAATTAATCTGTGATTCCAAAATATAAATCTAGTCAGGCTGTGGCAGCAGAAGCCTTGTTTGTGTAATTTGTCCCCCAGCTGTTGTCATGAACTCGCCAAGGGTGATGTAGCTGGGAATAAACAGTAATTCGGTCAACATGAAACTTTGTTTAGCTCAATGTCACACAGTGTGTCTTGCAATAAATATATATTTATTTATTTACTTACTTTTTCTGGCTCTGAATTGGCCTTTGGTGTTGACTGTGCATATATACATATAAAAGTTATACGTTTAACAAACCGTTAAAAATAATAACACCACTACAATACTGACTTCAACTTTTTATGGAATACCAAAAGTCTTGTCTATGGAGGTAGATCCCGTATGTGTGCACCTTTACAGAGTTTCATGCTAGAAGATAATGACTGTTAAAAATAAATACAAAAATAATCTGACTGCAAAAAATCTAAAAATAGGTCAATTAAAACAAAGTGAAAACAATCTCTCTCACGTGGCATCTTAAACAGTGTTCCCGTGAGCTTTTCTCATTGCCTGTTTGCACCACCCTTTAAATTACTGCCATTTTGTGGCCATAGCTGGCTATTGTCTCTGGAAGCAAGCTAAACTCTGCTTGCCTCCGATTAAAATATATAGCACATGTCGATTTCATGGTTGTGCCCCATTGCTGGAGCTGGGCAAGTGGTAAGTCCAGCAGCTTTTTCTGGCATTTAAGGGTCTGGTCTTTAAGGGAAGACTGATGGGATACTAGCATCCTAGATATGCTGCCACTGGCTCTACTTTCACTGCTCTGGGATCAGTTACCATCTGCACATTGAGTGGAAACAGCTAGCACTAGCAAGTAAACAATCTTCTCTGATTTAACATACAAGTTTTCTCTTACTAACCATCTTGGCCAACATTTGTGATGTAAGAAACCATTAATAACTCCTGTTGCATGTTAGCAAAGAAAGCGCGGACGATGATGGAGAGTAGATGTCAAATACTGCCATGTTCAGTTTAATAAAAACAGGCAAAGGGTGCAGGCTCCACCAGTACTTTCAGATTAGCATGTGTGGTAGGAACCCACACAGGAACAGGGAGAACATGTAACTCACCCATTCCCAGCTGATTCAAACTCATGACCTTCTTATTGTGAGGCTATCCTATCCTGTTTCTTTTGAAACATGATTAATCGGTTGAATCAGTACTACATGTCTAGTGCTGCAGCATGATAAGAGCTTGAAATTACAGGTCTGCACTGTAAGAAACATATTTCTATTATAATAGTCTTATAAAGCATTTAATGGGATAATTTGTAATGAAATTACACCAGTTCTCATTCTGCAGAATTCTGTGGGAAGCCTCCTAAAAGACCCCAATTTCATGTCTAGAGTAACTAATTCTTTTGCCCCCTCTGAGGATTGAGTGAAAATGACTATTTAATCCTGGGTGTTTAAAGTGGAGACACTGAAATTATTCAGTAAAACTCAGCCAAAAAGTTATTTCTTGGACTCTCCAAATCATTCTCTGTTTACCATCGTTCTTTTTGTTTTTCTCGTGATGGCAGCAGACTGAGCAGACTACTCAAGGCATCCCACGTCCTGTATCTCCTCACAGGGGATCCCGAGGGAATTCAAGCCTGGCATACACCTGGCATGCAGCATGTCTGCCCTAGGGTCATTTCTCCCCACAGTGAGGTTTTCCACTGTATCCACTATCCAAACTTTGTAGGTGTAGGAGAGGGTCAGAATGTAACATGGCTGTAGAGTGTAGTAAAATACATCTACATAACTGCAGCCTGGCTAGACAAGACCCCAGGACTTAATGTTCCAAAACCTTTGCCTTAGACACAGACATTGTCTCTCTTATCCTTCCCCTGAACTCTTCTGCTGTTTTTTCTCAGCCATCCAGTCACTCCCTTTTGTTTTATCCCCTTTCTCTCCCCTTCTACCCCTTTTCTCTTTTTGTCTCTGTAATCATGATCAGTCAGTGTCATCTTGACAGTAAGGTGGCACTATAAAGGAAACTCTCATCTCTGCTGGCAGAGAGACCAGGACTGAGGAAACAAAATCACTCTTATCTGAGCAATCGGGGTAGAAGGGCCTTAGTCAGGGAGGTTACCAAGAACCCGATGGTCACTCTGACAGAACTCCAGCGTTGCTCTGTGGAGAGAGGAGAAGCTTCCAGAAGGACAACCATTTCTGCAGCACTCCACTAATCAGGCCTGTATGGTAGAGTGGCCAGATGACAGCCACTCCTCAGTAAAAAG